>CAUYQU010052914.1:0-107217 GCA_963574635.1 Cheracebus regulus | reverse complement strand
GTGCATATAGTTGTTTGTAGTAATCTCTGATGGTAGTTTGTATTTCTGTAGAATCCGTGGTGATATCCCCTTTATCATTTTTTTGTTGTTGCATCTATTTGATTCTTCTCTCTTTTCTTTTTTATTAGTCTGGCTAGCAGTCTATATATTTTGTTCATCTTTTCAAGAAACTATCTCCTGGATTTATTGATTTTTTGAAAGGTTTTATGCGTCTCTGTCTCCTTCAGTTTTGCTGTGATCTTAGTTATTTCTTGTCTTCTGCTAGCTTTTGAATTGGTTTGATCTTGCTCCTCTAGTTCTTTTAATCATGACATTAGGGTGTTGATTTTAGATTTTTCCTCCCTTCTCTGGTAGGCATTTAGTGCTATAAATTTGACTCTGGACATTGCTTTAAATGTGTCCCAGAGATTCTGGTACATTGTGTCTTCATTCTCATTGGTTTTGAAGAACATCTTTATTTCTGACTTCATTCCATTATTTACCTCGTAGTCATTCAGGAGCAGGTTGTTTTGTTTCCATGTAGTTGTGTGGTTTTGAATGAATTTCTTAATCTTGAGTTCTAATTTGATTGCACTGTGATCTGAGAGACTGTTGTGATTTTCGTTCGTTTGCATTTGCTGAGGAATGTTTTACTTCCAATTATGTGGTTAATTTTAGAATAAGTGCTATGTGGTACTTAGAAGAAGTCATATTCTGTGGTTTTGGGGTGCAGAGTTCTGTAGATGTCTATTAGGTCCACTTGGTCCAGATCTGAGTTCAAGTCCTGGATATTTGTTAATTTTCTGTTTTGTCAATGTGTCTAGTATTGAGAGGGGGCTGTTAAAGTTTCCCACTATTATTGTGTGGGAGTCTAAGTCTCTTTGTAGGTGATTAAGAACTTGTTTTATGTATCTGGGTGCTCCTGTGTTGGGTGCATATATATTTAGGATAGTTAGCTCTTCTTGTTGCATTAATCCCTTTACCATTATGTAATGCCCTTCTTTGTCTCTTTTGATCTTTGCTGGTTTAAAGTCTGTTTTATCAGAGACTGGGATTGTGACTGCTTTTTTTGTCCTCCATTTGCTTGGTAAATCTTCCTCCATGCCTTTATTTTGAGCCTAAGTGTGTCTTTGCACGTGAGATGGGTTTTCTGAATACAGCATACCGATGGATCTTGACTTTGTATCCAATTTGCCAGTATGTGTCTTTTGATTGGGGTGTTTAGCCTGTTTACACTTAAGGTTAATATTGTTATGTGTGAATTTGATCCTGCCATTTTGATGCAAGCTGGTTGTTTTGCCCATTAGTTGATACAGTTTCTTCATAGTGTCAATGGTCTTTACGGTTTGGTATGTTTTTGCAGTAGCTGGTACTGGTTGTTCCTTTCCATGTTTAGTGCTTCCTTCAGGAGCTCTTGTAGGGCAGGACTGGTGGTGACAAAATCTCACAGCAGTTGCTTGTCCATAAAGGATTTTATTTCTTCTTTGCTTATGAAGCTTAGTTTGGCTGGGTATAAAATTGTGGGTTGAAAATTCTTTTCTTTTAGGATGTTGAATATTTGCCTCCACTATCTTCTGGCTTGTAGAGTTTCTGCTGATGGATCTGCAGTCAGACTGATGGGCTTCCCTTTGTGGATAACCTGACTTTTCTCTCTGGCTGTTTTGTTTGATTTTTTTTTTTTTTTCAGATTCCTTCCACTGAAATTTATTTATTTATTTATTTATTTATTTATTTATTTATTTATTTATTTTTGATGGAGTCTTCCTCTGTTGCCAGGCTGGACTGCAGTGGTTCAATCTTGGTTCACTGCAATCTCCACCTCCTGGATTCAAGTGATTCTCCTGACTCAGCCTCCATAGTAGCTGGGATTACAGGTGCCTGCCACCACACTCAGCTAATTTTTTGTGTTTTAGTAGAGCTGGGGTTTCACCATGTTGGCCAGCATTGTCTCTATCTCCTGACTTCTTGCTCTGCCTGCCTCAGCCTCCCAAAATGCTGGGATTACAGGCGTGAACCACCCTGTCCAGCCCACTGCAGGTTTTTTACCTGCCTTTGGGAGGCCTCAAGCTAGTGGTTCCATACTCTGGTTGCACTTTAGGAATACCTGGGAGAGCTTTTAAAAAATGCTTTGGCAGAGTCATAGGTCTAGAGGTTTTGCCCAGTTGGTAGAACCCAAGCACTAGTATTTCTAAAAGGCTTTGCAGAGGATTATGATGTGTAGCTGAGTTGAGGACACTCCTCTGAGCTGTGACTAACATTACAGTGCTCTTCCAATGTTCTGCAGTGTATTTCTCCTCATGGGGGGCTCTTATCCTCTCTTCTCTCCCTTCATTCTTCCTTTCAGTAACCTCTCTTATGCTCCATGCCATCATCATTCAAGAAACATATGTTAGGTATCTTAAAACCATTTGACACTGGACTAACATTCAGGTTATAAATAAATAAAAATAATGATAATGGAAGTACAGGCACTGACTTTGAAGTGTTAGACTTTATCAAATAGGTGATTGAAGCCAATCATCCTGATTTATCTCAGGCTGTGAGTGCATTTGTGGGGAGTGCCCTAGATGTGGAACTTTCAGGGCTAAAACCAGGACTGCCCTGGGAAAATTGGGACAAGTTGCTCATCCTAACTGGAAATCAGTGAGGAATGGAAGAACTCTGGAGGGCTGAGGAAAGGTTACGAATGTGGTTGTACAAACCCATTTGGGCTCCCATCTTGAAACATAAATAGATACAGTATTTGCTTTGTACATTAGAGTGGAAGAATGAAAGGCATTAAAAATACCCATAGTGGCAATGGCAGCATTGAAGGTGTTCATATATTTACATTTACTTTAATTTTTCCCCGTTGAGAAGTCTAACTTTTTGCCTCAGTATTTTCCAACCCTCTATGTTGTTATAGAATTGTTCACCCAAGAACTTTTAAATATCTCCTTGACCCACTATTTTAGGAAATGCTGGGCTCAGTCATAGACTTGGAGAAGGGTAGTTCATAGACATGAGAAGGGAGAAAGGGCAGGGATAGATCAGGGACAGGGTTTTGTAGGACATACTAAGAAGTTTGAAATTTTTCTTATGGGTGATGAGGAGTTTTGAGTTTTTAAATGGGAAAATGGCCTCAAAAGTGTTTAGTTTTAAAAACTAAAACTCCTTCTTCAAAGTTTTTTTTGACTTCTCTTAATGTACCTGTTCACTATGGGTCTCATGTAGAGGGTTAGCCCTGAGTGGGGTTTACCACCGCTTTCGGTTGGATTCTCAAGCAACCTGAGCCTGGGAAGAGGCAGTTTTAGAAAGGTCCTTTCTATGGTTTTCTGCACAGGGGACTAGAGAAGAAAGAGACTGGGGGGAAAATAAAGAAGTTAGTAGGTGGTCGGTTTCCTATGTGAAAAATTATAAGGGACGAACTAAGATACTGGTTGCAAATAGAAAGGAAATAAAATTTTGGAGATTTATATCAAGGGTACTCTTAATAATAAAAGTGAAGTAATAATGTTTGTTTTTCAATCCCCTGGCTTCAAAGTAGAAGGTAGAAGAGAAGATTTGAAATTTTACCAACACAAAGATATAACAAATATTTGAGGTGAAAGATATCCTAATTACCCCGATTTGGTCTTTACATGTTGTACCTACGTAGGAAATCTCACATGCCCCATTAATGGCTACAGACAATTATGTATCCATTTAAAAATAATAACAAAGAAACGATTAGAAATAGACATATATTAGTAGTCAATTTCTTTCTGTTGCTGAGTAGTATTCCACTATGAGGATTTACCACAGCATGTTTATCCATTCACCAGCTGATGGATATTTGGATGTTTCCGGGTTTCAGCAATTGTGCATAAGGCTACAATACATATTAAAAAATAAACAAATTCTCTGTCTTCAAGTTCGTAGAGTAATAACCCAAATAACAATGCAACAGCCAGTTAAATTTAATTTCAAATAAACAACAAATTTTGTTTATGTAAATATGTCTTAGGCAATATTTTTTCTAAATCCTAAAAGAGGGTAAATTCGCTCTCTCTTTTTTTTTTTTTGAGTCAGTGTTTCACTCTTGTTGCACAGGCTAACGTGCAATGGTGCCATCTCGGCTCACTGCAATCTCTGCCTCCCGGGTTCAAGTGATTCTCCTGCCTCAGCCTCCCGAGTGGCTGGAAGTACAAGTATGGGCCACAAGCCCAGCTAATTTTTGTTTTATTAGTAGAAATGGGGTTTCTCCATGTTGATTAGGCTGATCTGGAACTCCTGACCTCAAGTGATCCAGTCGCCTCGGCCTCCCAAAGTGCTGGAATTACAGGTGTGAGCCACCGTGTCCCACCGAATTCTCATTTTAAATTTCCATGTCATCTGGTGGAGAGATAACAACTATCCAGAAAGATATGCTTCCTCTCTAAAAAAGTGCTGCGTCAACATGAGAAACAGTGCAGTCCACTCTCTAACAGGTGCTTCACATGAGTTACACAGGCCTCTGATGGTGGTCAGAGATAATAAACTGAACTTAGTTGTTCCTATAATCATTTTTTGAGGTTTTTGCTATGAACAATCATGTACATCCAAATTTGTTATTTGTGTCAAACAGGAGAATCACCTTGTCCCAGGCTTATTATTCTGATAGTGGTATGCTATAAAATAATATGCTAACATGGAGACCTGGTAATCACATGTATATTTAGTGAAATCTGGAGGAAAATTCAGAAAACATTACTTTTGGCGAATTCTCAAGTATTGCTTGGTTGTAATTCAAGCTATTTTAAATTAAAACTATGGCCAAGAAATGTATGGGTACTTGGTGATGATTTTAGAGTTGGAGTCTGCTCTTCGCATGTCTATTTTCATTTTGACTGATGGTTCCTCTCAGAGCAGTTAAGCTGGGGCACGCAGTTAGGGGAGGCTGAGTCCCTAGCATGCTGATGACTGTAACTGTGAAAGAGACGCAGTGTTCTGACATAGATCTTTGTGATAGTTTGCTAACAGCCTCTAGTTCTTCTCATGTCCCTATGCATTGGACTTTGTTCCCTTACCCATCCAGAAGGGAGCCTATTGACCTACCCTTTAAATATGAAGCACCTGTGACTTTCTTCCACTGATAGACTGTATGGAAAGTGAAATTGCATGAGCTCTAGAGCTTAGGCCTCAAGACCACCTGTGTGGCTTCTGCCCTTATTCATCCATACCTGTGGCCAAGCTGTTAAAAACATCTGTTCTGCAAAGGGATAGGCCCATGGCTGGAAACTTTCTGTTTGGAAAATTTATAGTGGGAGGGCTCAAAACTTCTCCAAAGATACAATATGGGAAAATGTGAGTGTTGACTCAAAAGTTTAGGCTACAGGGCGAAACACCACTTACATAGAATACCTGCCTTCTAAGTGGTTTTACTGAATACACTGAAGTAATCTACCTCAAACATAGTATTGACATGCTATTCCTTTGCTTGAGATACTTCAGTGACCAGATGCACCCCTAATATTTGCAAGGGTTTGGGCCAAGAGAACCCTTGGTAAATCCCTGTAGATATTGATAAAAATGGAAAAGTTATACATCAGTTTAACAAACCCTAAATAGAATAAGTCATTTTGTAAGAAAGATGCCTTCCTGTAGACAAAATCTGAACATAAATGTAAAGCTAAGGTGTTTTTGTATTAAGTCAAGGGAATAATAAAAACAGCGGAAGTGTGTTTTCTTCATGCATGTCTGAGCATTCTGATATAGTTCAATGATTTTAGGGTAGGAAAATGAAAACACAAAATGAATAGCTTGTTAGTTATTCTATAATATTAATCTTAGCAAAATCACTAATTGTGGTATTCTTTTTTTTTTTTTTTTTTGAGACAGAGTCTCACTCTGTCGCCAGGCTACTGTAGTACAGTGGCATGATCTCGGCTCACTACAATCTCTGCTTCCCGGGTTCAAGCAATTCCCCTGCCTCAGCCTCCCAAGTAGCAGGCACTCAAGGCACACACCACCATGCTCAGCTGATTTTTTATATTTTAGTAGAGACGAGATTTCACCATGTTGGCCAGGATGGTCTCGAACTCCTGACCTTGTGATCTGCCCGCTTTGACCTCCCAAAGTATTGGGATTACAGATGTGAGCCTCCGTGTCTAGCCTAATTGTGGTATTCTAATCAAAAGGCATACATATTAATTTGTTCAAATGACAACTATGATATAAATACTAAAAATGTACAAAATTAATTTTGGATATTTTCATTAAAGATGTATGGTAAAGTAACTGTATAAAATGAAAATTATGTTTATATGTCTTTTCAAAGAAGACTTTTCTCCAAAAAGGTTAAAGCTATCTATTACAATTAAAAGGCAAATAAATAAATTATAATGAGAGAATATCCCAATATTAAATCAGATTTTTAAAATAAAGCCCGTACTCTCATAGAACAGTTTTGGAGCTGGAAAGCCATGAGGGAGAGAAGCAAGTCACTAGGCCAAAAGGCCCACTCAACTGTCACAACCAGAGAATTAGGTCCAGGTGAGCCCAGGTATGCCCAGGTGGGCCCAGGCCGCAGGGGACCTACCAGCTGAACATAGCCTCTGGAAAGAGCATAGGCAAGATGAGCAAAAGAACCAGTTGGCCTACATACAGAACCAAAAGCAGTACTCATGTATAATTAAAAATCTAAGACAGTATCATTCTCATTTACACATGCAGAAAGGATGTGCCACATAAACAGCTTGTCCAGCATAATGCAATCACTACAGGCAGGCACTGTGATTTTAAACAAAATCTCTGTAATTCTTTGCCTTTTCTGCTATATCTTAGAAGGCTGCAGAGAATCTTCAGAAAATTGAGGAAAACTGTAATTGGATTGGGATTAACCCTTTGGCCCAAAGATTTTATCTGTCAGGTAATGTCAATCCTTATCTTTAGATTCTCTGATGCCTGTAGAAAGTTAAATGCAAATTTTTATTTGGCATGGAGTGTAGGAATGAATGTGTGTCAAATGAACTAAATCAGGTGACATTAAGAAGTATTTAGCAAAAGGCTTGGAACTAACATAAATATTATTTCATTTTCTAGTTGCACACGTATAGACCTGGCCAAAAATGAGAACTCATTACCTTCAGTGAAACCATATGTGTTTGATTTATAAAACTTGTTATCTAAGGCATAATGAATCAAGCATATTAATTTAACACACAGATATTTGCTGATCTCACACTGCGCAGGAGGCTCTGTGTTGGATGCTGTATCACATGTTCCATGTGAAAAACCCATGGATAACTTCTTTTCACTGGCTTAGATTTCTGGAACTATGAGGATATTTTACTTAGGTGGTAATAATAAGGAATAAGAGCTCTAGATTAAATGTTGTGCACACTTGAAGGTATGTGAACCATTGGACCTCTATGTACCAAACAAAATATATTCCTGCTTTATATATTTTCCCCAGAAATACATTGATAATATGGTTTATCCATTTCAAATAGAATTTAAGAAGGACCTGCATTTTATTTTATACTCTTTAGTTATTTCTTTATTCTGTACATTTATTTTTATTAAAAAATTAATTTTAAAAAGTGTATATTCTCAGAAGCTAACATGTTTAAGATCTGTGTATATCTTTTAAAATTATTATTGTATGAGCATTTATTTATATTATATAATATACTTTTTTTGGTATTGATTTTCTAGGGCTGACATAAAATGTCACAGACTGGAGAGCTTTTAAACAGTAGAGATTTATTTTCTCACAGTTCTGGAGGTTGGGTGTCCAAGATCAAGGTGTTGGCAGGTTTCGTTTCTCCTGAGGCCTCTCTTTTTGGCTCGTAGATAGCTGCCTTCTCTCTGTGTCCTCACATTGTCTTTTCTTTGTGTATGCACATCCCTGATAGCTGTTCCTGTGTCCGAATTTCCTCTTGTTATAACAACACCAGTCCGATTGGATTAGCATCCCCGCTAACAACCTCACTTAGCCTGACTAACCTCTTTAAAATCTGTCCACAGGTAGTCACATTCTGAGGTTCTGAGGGTTAGGGCTTCAACATAGACATTTGGAGGGAACACAAAAACTTGGGGAGGACACAATTTAACCCATAGCAATTTTTATTATCTTATTTACCACAGAATATGTAAATACTTTTCTTATTAAAGGAGACTTTGGATATTCCTCTTTGCATTATTTTAGCGTTTTACACTTACTTATTTGATTGTAACAATAACTAGCAGTTAATACTTAAAGCTTACCATCTGGTGTAACAATAATGATTTTATATTAATTATGGCATTTAAACCTCGTAGTGACCATAAGAGCCAGCTACTGCTATTTTCCTATTACACTGATGAGAAAACTGAGATTTAGAGTTGTTTGTTGACTTATAAAGTTACATGACTGCTAAGTGGAGAGACCAGATTGTAGTTCAGGCCCTTTGCCTGCAAAGCAGCCCTATGAAAGTGTTATTGCAGGTACTATGTAATTTGTTGGGGGTTGCTGGGTGTGAATAGTTCCCTTATCATATTTTGAATTCTTATATGGTCCATTTATTCATCTTTGATGCTAAAAGTCTAGCATTTTAGCTCTGTGCCTGGCAAAGAGTTGGTGTTCCATACACTATTGACTTGATGCTGATTAGTTTTAATCATCGTTATTTTCTTTTGAGAAGTACAGAGATGGTGGATAAGTAACCTCGATGTATTCAACTTAGCATCCCAAAGTAGTTTAGCTACAGGGAGCATATAGCATATCAGTAAACATTTCATTGAACTTGAAAGCAGGGTGCTTCATAGATGTTTGAATCAAGCCAAATGAAGAGATTGAATTGTTTGCCTAAAGCCACCCAGTTAACTGGTGACAGATTTAAAAAGCAAAACAAAACAAAACATTTCTGGTCCAGTTACTTTACTTTTACATCTAAATGCTCCATTTATGAGTGAAGTAACCTAATGAAGTTTGTATGATAGAGAAAGCCATAGTGTGTACCATTTTTTAAAATGCTTGTGAGGGTTCCTTCAAAAAGAGAATCACAACTCACAGCTTTTCTTTTCTGGCAATCAGATATTTATTTAGTAATTCAGAGCCAGCTTGAGATGAAAGGAACGTAGTGCTGTCTTTAGAATGGCCACAATAACATATTCTTTATTTTCTAAGAAAAAAAATATTCGATTGAGCAAGGAATCAGTATTGTATATGCCTGCTTACTGTAAGATGGCAAATGCACCTGTGCGTTGAGGGCTGTTTCACTGGAACACCTACCCATAGTGCTTTCACATTTTGGCCAGTTTCAGCTTTAGCATTGAATGGAAAGCCCTGGGGTCCCAGTGTGTTTTCCATTAGAACCCAATTCATCTTTGTCTCCCTCCTTCAGCCATCTGGTTACTACTGTGAGTAAATGGGAATTGGGATGCTATATCAAAGCACAGAATGATGAAATCCCAAGTGCCTCAAATGGTTCCTAGCTTTTCCGCTTAGAAATCACATGCAATTCATTCCCTCCTTTTGCCCCTTTTTTCGTAGCCATGCCAAATGTTATCTTAACAGAGTTTCTTTGACTTTCTGTCTTGTAAAAATAGGATAGAGGCTTTCTGGTAATTTATTAAATACTTCTTATACTCAAATAATCACAGAGATGTTTCACCTAATTCTATGTAGGTAGTTTCAATGCACATATATGTGTAGGATGTACATATTTATTCCTTTTTATTAAGTTTTATGCCGCCTGCAATACTAACTGATTCTGCCACTTACTGTGTTTATAAATAAATAAATAAATCTTTAATAAGTAATTTTATTTCTTTACCGCTTAATTTGCTTATCTGCAACAGAGAGACAGTAAGTCTGAATTATTTCAGTGGTAACCTGGGAAAATAAATTAGTCTGGAAAGAAGTTTGTGTTTTCCTGCTGAAAAAATTTTATCATTGATATTACTTTTATTTTCATCAACAGAATGCTGAAAGTAATAAGAAAAAAATCTTAAGTGAACAAGGTCCGAGCCTCATGCTCACCTCTTCAGGCATAATTCTATTTCATCAAACATGCCTCACATTCACTTCTGTATGTGATTGGACCCACAGAAAGCAGAGATTCCACAAACTCATTACAATCAAATGGGACTTGAATTCTCTTGTCTAATGTCATAATAAGCAATTATGAGCGTCTTCTCAGCATTCAAATTGGGTAATGGTGAAGCCCTAGAGAGGCATTAGATGCTGGCAGACTCTGGCTGATGGAATGTGCATATGCTCAATGGATCCCTAAAGGCAGAATGGGTAGCTGGATGGCAGGGCAGATTGCCCTCAGTATTTAGGGTAGACACTACCTTCAGTTATGACTTGTGTTTTATAATTGGGGCAGTTATAATAATATGTGTGTTCATTCTGGAGAACTCATTGTGGCAACAGAATGAACAGGATTTTCTATCTATTTCCCATTTTCATCAGAGAATAGCAAATGAATTTCTTCTTTCAACTTCACAGTTCCCACATAATGTCTGGGAAAATACTGGTTGCTACTATATGCTATTATTTCATTTTAAGTTAAATCTCCTTTGTTGACTCTGGGAAAGGTGGCAGATTTTGTATTATCGGTGGAACACTTTGTAGTGATAATTAGATAAATAAACACTTGCCACCCTAAGGAAGCAGTGCCTCTGAATTATTAGAAATTTTCCCTCCAAACGAATTAGTTACTAAATTGTAGTACTCTCTTCTCCTGAGCCTTTGCAGCAAAATGTGATGTCCTCCATCTTTTTTCACTAAACCAGGTGACTGTTAAGGCATATTACTGCTTGTAACTGTATGATTCAGTAAAATAATTATCAAGTGAAATTTATACATATTATAAATCTCTTTACCTTGGAGATCTTTAGAAAGTACCTTTCATAGGTATCAGCTTAGATGGTACACGAAACATAGAATCTTGGACCAAATTAAGGAGCTCTGAAAAAATATCAAGGTTTAAAAAAAATTTTTAACTGTGAAGAAAAACAGAGAAATAGGGCTGTTCTGCAGGAATTATTGACATTATCTTTATATATGCATAATTTTCACCTTTTTTTAGCTCCAAAAACTATTTAAAAGCATGTAATGTGCATTGAAAAGTAAACTATTATAGACACACTAAATGTGTAGACCAAGCCCTAAAGCTTCAGTACTTAAAGATGTTACATCTATCATGTGGTTCAGTTTTCCCCTGGCAAAATCAATGTAGTTATTTCATTTGTCTCAACAACCAAATTACCCTGCTGCATGGTTGATCTGGTGCATGATGGATCTGATTCCAGCATCAATTATTGAAATGGTCCACATTCTGATGTGACTATAGATGTTGTCAAAGTGCCCTGTGAACCAAACCTCAGTGACATCTCAAATAGATTCCCTTTGATGCATAGAAATCAGAACTCCTTGTTGACTCTTCAGATCATCAAGGTAAGCTATTTTAAGAATGTTTTACCTAGCAATGGCTATTTTCTCATTTTGTATATTACCTTATTCAGATATTGTAGTCTCTCTAGGTTTATAAAGATGGTTGCCACTAAAAGGTCTAGCAACCGTTTTTGCAACATTTCCTTCCTTTATAAAATTAGGTCTAGGAAATTTCATAGCATGTGGACAGAGAAATGAATAAAAATGTATAAGCAGTCCCAAGCACATTACCTTGAAATTTTTGAATTATGAATAAAAGGTTTGCTTTATGTTCACATTGGCACAGAATGCATGGTAACATGTATTCATGCAATTAGGATTAAGAATTGGATGTAAGGGTGATAAATAAACTAATCAACAACAAACAATCAAGTCATGATGGGAGACCGGACACAGTTGAAGAGTTGTCTGGAGTTCAGAAGGTCTGCTTCACACATCAGCATTCAGAATTCTGATTCCCGCTGTAATGACGCCAGCCCTCTATTTCTGATATTGAACGCTAGTAACGCTGAGAAAGAAGCAGAAAACAATGCTCCCAAGTGCAAGAAACAGTGAGTTTTTTTCAGGCTTTTAGCAATGTGACCTTAGGTATTGATTTATAGCCTGCCACAGCACCCCAGAGCAAAAGGGAACATTGATAATTAAGTCAGTATCTGCACTTTCTAAAATAGTGCTGACTTGCCACAAAGAGAGCCCCTTTATTTTTCCTCTCTGTCTCCCAGTGAATGCAGATGCAGGCACTGACCTCCAACCTTTCTTCAAATTCTCTAGCTGCAGCTGTTATTTTTCTTTCTCGGGACCTTTAGCTGTTGATAGACTGGTAAGATTCCTTAAACTGTGTGTGTGACTTTCTTTTAAGCAAACATGAAACAATTTATACCTCAAGCTTTACTTTTAAAAGATATCTTTATTGAGCTCAGAATGAAGGTAAATACTTTTACTTGGATACCTAGTAGAGATTTGACAGAAAAGTACCTATGCCCATTGACCATATTAAGAATGCACAAACACTTTTTGGAAGAATTTTATATTTAAACAGAACTTTCCATTGTAAAACTCCCAGGATTGTAAAGTGTATTGAGTCAGAAGTCTCTTTGTATTCCATTAGAGTCATTACTGAAATAGGGCCACAAAATGTAACAGCAATAAAACCAAATACCTTGAGGTGTGCATGCAAATTATATGCTAATATATGGTAATCTGAGTACCATGTTCAGTAGCCATAACAAATACTAACTACGGCTAATTAAAGATAGGTACATTGCTCTGTTTTATACTTCATGGCAATATGAGAGGGGTAGACTGTTATGATAATTATAGCATTGCTTGCTTTGGGGAGTACATCCAACATTTTAACACTATTTCTTATTCTGATGTATTTGTCCATTTCAATGAATGCAACCACTTTTTCTGTTCTCCACCCTGGGTCTTAGATCCATGAAGTTAGTGAAAAACTAAGTAACAAATTGAGTCTTTAGCCTCAAGGAAAACAAACACTTCTCTCTTTTTTTTTAAATTGCATTTTAGGTTTTGGGGTACATGTGAAGAACATGCAAGATTGTTACACATGGCAGTGTGATTTGCTGCCTTCCTCCCCATCACCTATATCTGGCATTTCTCCCGATGCTCTCTCTCCCCAACTCCCCACCTCCTGCTGTCCCTTCCCTGTTTCCCCCCGCCCCCGACAGACCCCAGTGTGTGATGCTCCCCTCCCTGTGTCCATGTGTTCTCATTGTTCAACACCCACCTATCTCTTTAGCCTCAAGGAAACAAATACTTTGCAAGTGTCCTGCCCACCTAACACTCCTCTGAAAATAAGTGCCCCCGACTGGTGTGATGGGGTTCAGAATTCAGCCACACTGAAAACCTGGGTAACAGGAGCCAAGAATTCTCAGCGTACTTGGGAAATGCAAATAACTATTTCTCCCAGAAATATGCTTCAATATCAAGGATTTTTTTCTTATAATGAACTCAACAGAATATAATTTTCTTTTTAATTCTAAAAAATTTCTAAGGTAATGAAAATCAACAACATTCATAAGAGAGCATACAGTAGATATCAAATCTACCTTCCTAAAAAATATCTGATCTTTCTTATTTAACCTAAATAAGTTATGTGTGTATATTCAACATGCGAATAGGACTTTAGCCTCTTACTTGCTTTTGCCCCATTATAGTAAATATATACTTTATCAGTAGATATTTGGCTGAAAATTACCCAAATTGGGCCAAAAATCCACTTCAAGCCAATATATACCAACTTACTCATGAAATCTATGTTGTAGTTTCTCATGGCTGCTGTGACACATAACCACAGACTTAGCGGCTTCAAACAACGCAAATTTCTTATCTCAGATATCACTTTGGAAGTCAGAAGTTTGACACAGGTCTGACTGGCAAAACTCAAGGTGTCAACAGGGCTTCAGTTCTTTCTAGAGGCTGTAGAGGATAATTCATGCCCTTGCCTTCTCCAGCTTCTAGAATCCACCTGTACTCCTGGGCTTGTGGCCCCTTCCTCTGTCCTCCAAGACAGCAAGAGCAGGTTGACTTCCTCTCAGGGACTCTGACCTTCTCTTCTGCCTCTCTCTTTCACTTCCTTAAGATAGTGATGACACTGTCTCCACTAGATAACTTAAGGTAATCTCCCTATTCTTAAAAAAATCAGGCGATTAGCAACCTTAATTCTATCTGCAGTTCTCATGTGCCATGCAGTACAACATATTCACTTGTGGAGATTAGAAATTTTTGGAGGTAGGGGATGTGCATTATTCTGTCTGCCACCCTGGCATATGTGTATCAGGAGTGGATTCAGATATAATCAAGCCATGTACTACCTTCAGTGATTTCATAGCCTATCCCAGGAGATGGATATGCAAACAAATACCTGTCATACAGTCTAGTGAGAAGTAATAATAGAACCATCTACATGGTCCACTAGTGGCCCCAAAGGAGGAGGTGGCAAATTTAACTTTGCTGAATCATGAACAACTTAAAGAAAACCAGAGAATTTACTGAAATTTTGAAGAATGGTAAAAATGTCTGCAAAGATGTCAGGTGGACGGGGATTCAAGGAAAAAATGAAAGTGCAGGATACAGGACAGTAGTATGAGGAGCCCAGAGGTTGAAAAGTTGAGCAGAAGCAAGGATTGATAGTTCATTCATTTTTATATTGTGTTTAATAAGAAACCATGTATGGTTTTAGAACAGTATGGGTATCATATGCAGTATGTGTGTTAGATTATATTATACTGACCATGGAGAGGAGGGTTTATAGAGAAACTTATCTGGAAATGGACACCTCACCAAGGAGATCATTGCTATCCTCCAGGGAAAAAGCAAGCTACTGACCTAAACTGAGTCAGTAGCAGTGAGGGTGGAGAGGGAGAGTTGGATTTGAAAGCAATGGCAGGATTTGCTGAGTGACTGGATATGGAGCCTCATGGGGAGAATGATTTAAGGATCCTCCTGGTTCCTGCCTCGGGTAACTGGTTAGGTTGAAATACCACTAACCAGAATAAGAGTTACAAGAGGATAAATAGCGATGGAGAAGAAGAAAATTACTTCATCCTAGATATGATGACTTAAAATACTTGTGGGAGGATGTTGAGGATCTATCTTTACAACAATTAAAGTGAAGAGATCTGGGATATTTTGTTGATTTTACGCTTGGAGAAAACCCCCCAAATTGTAATCTTAGTCTGGTTGAATGAAGAGATTGTTTGGGAACTGGACACCATGTACAGAAGGGGTCCATGAACAAGGATGGAGAAGGAGACATGGTACAGAGCACCATGAATAATGGGGAGAAAGTCAAGGAATGCACAGAAATGTTCAGGATAACTAAAGCACACTGCAGTGTATATTTAGAACAAAGAGAAGGAAGTTGGAAGGCAGGCTGTATGTAATATTTAAAAATTACACTGAGAAAGCAAAGTTTACAGTGGTTTTTCTTCTTTCTTCAGAAGAATGATCCTCAAATTAAAAATGGGTATAATATGGTAAAGAGATAATTGGATCCAAGGAGATCTAAAGACAGAGATACTTAAATAACATCTGTTTGTTGTAAATGTGTTCCTGTCTTTAGACTGAGATTATTCCAGGACATCAAAATAATTTCTAGATGTTATCCCAAGAGTCATCACTCATAATTTCTAAGTAGTTATTGTATTAGGCCATTCTTGCATCGCTACAAAGAAACACCCGAGACTGGGTAATTTATAAAGAAAAGAGGCTTAATCGGCTCATGGTTCTGCAGGCTGTACAGGAAGTATAGTGGCATCTGCTTCCAGGGAGGCTTCGGGAAGCTTCCAATGACAGCAGAAGACAAAGGGGAAGCAGGCTGTCATGAAGCCAACGCAGGAGCAGGAGAGAGACACAGAACAAGGTGCCACACTGTTTTCAACAGCCAGATCTCAGGAAAAGTCACTCACTGTGGCAAAGACAGCACCAAGGGGATGGTGCTTAAACATCCATGAGAATGCCACCCTTATGATCCAGTCACCTACCAGCGGGTCCCACCTCCAATAATGGGGATTACAAGTCAACTTGAGATTTAGGTGGGGACACATATTCAAACCACACCAGTTACGAATGGGTGAAGTGCCAGCAGACTGGTGTCTAAATGGTAAGGATGCAATCATCAGGAAGTTACAGGTTTGTAATGTTCTGCCTGACTCCTGACAAATTCTAGACTGGATTAAGAAGATAGTGTTCCTCCAAGTGTTGAGAAGATAGTCACAAGAAGGGGTTAACAAAAGCACATTAATAGAAATTCACATTTATATTTTCATTTTTCAGGGAATAACAGTTTAGGGAAGCTAACAAATTGGAGCAGGAACAAAATGAAATAAATATTTTAGTTTGGAAATAATAGACCCAGATCAACATGTTGAATTGTACAGGGCCAAATGTAAAAATCTTATGCTTAGGTTTAAAAGAATCAAATCAACTTTACCAGTTGGAAGATATTGAGGACCCAGCATTATAACAGTTAAAATTAAAAGCTCTAGGCTATTTAGTTAATTGTAAGTTTCAATAGGATATCTCAGACTGTAACCTAGTATAGACATGTATCACCTCAAACAAGAAAGATAACAGCTGTAGCTGTCCTGGCAAAAGTCCCATTTTGAGTATGGAGTGGTCTTTGTTGTACTATATTTTAAGGGGGCAAAAACTAAAAGAAAGGAAACTTTCGGTATATGGAAATCATGTCCAATGATTAGAAGTTGAAGGAGCTAATAATAATGTTTAGGCTGAAAGAGACATATCATGTCTTTGAGTATTTGAAGACATAACATGGGATTGGGCTTCTAATTATCTTTCGCTCCAGAAGCTGAAATTAGTACAATGAGGTTGTAGAGTAGAAAACATATCTTTTGCTTTACCCATCCTAGGTTCATAGCTGAGATCCCTATAATAAATATATATGCATATGTAATATACGTATATATGTCAAGACAGATTAACAAGAAGAAAGCAGATAGATTTATTTACTGCAACATTTGTATGTCATGGGACCCTTCATAAGGAAATGAAGGCCCAAAGAAACAGTTAAAACTGAATATGTTTTATAGCAGGTTTGATGAGTAGTGGAGAATGGTGGAGAAATAGAGGGTGAAGAGTATGACTTAATGGTAACGAATTGGAGAAGCTTAATGAAGCTCGTGCATTCGATTCTTCTGTGTTGTCCCTTCATGTTCAGAGATCAGAATATGGTTCTTTTCTCAAGGTACAGGGAGGACACCTCTTACGTAAAGGTCTTACGGACTGCTTCAGGGCAAGAGCAGGAAATCTTTCCTAGGTTTTGTGACCTGCATGAGGGAAGAAGGATAGGAGGTCAGAGGGTCCTCGTGCTTCTGCCGTTTCTGAACATGTCATGGTGCCATATTTTGGTAGAGTTTCCTGAACCCTATTAAGGTATAGTTAAACACAACATTAAAATAACTTCTAAAAAAATAGAGCTTCTAATAAAATGAATCAGCTGCCTGATGAGAAATATGGTTCTCAGCAGCAATCCTCAAGTTCAGTCTAAGTGCTATTGTCAGGGATATTGACAAGGAAGTGTCAACATCAGGTAGGATTTTGAAATACATCACGTTATCCTAAATTTTAAACTGTGAATATCCCTTTTAATATTAAAAAAACACCCTAAATCTTTGTATACTAATACTTCTAGTATCCATTACATAAGAAAATATATAGAGTAATAGTAAAATATATTTTATTTGGGTCCAGAAATATTGTCGTATAAGTATGTATTGAAATGAGCCAAATGTATCTTTTTACTTTTGCAAAAATAGAATTCTCAAAACATATTTATACCTCAGAAAGTACTTGCTGCTTCTTTGCATTCACGACTCCCTTAAATAATTTTGTATTCTCAAATGCTTCCAAGGTCCAGATAGAAAAGTAAATGATATAATAAAATTATGATTCTCGAGGCCTGTGTAGGGCCTGAGAATCTGCATTTGAACAGGCTCCAAGATGGCTGATACTGGAGATTTGCATTATATTTTGAGTAGACATCCAGGATCTTCCGGGTTTAAAGTCTGTCTCAGTTTTATCCAAACCTGAAGCTGACACTGTTTCCATTGATAATTTATAGCCTAGTCCCCTGGCTTACTCTGAATCCTGATTGTACCATTGACTTGAGCTCAGTGATGTTGAAAACATTTCCTAAAATTTCTGATTGCTCCATGAGATGGATATGTAAAAATTAAATGGAGTAATGTACTGTGCTGAAAGTGGTACCTGACATAGAACATTCATTCAAAAGTTATGGCTATTGATAATTTTAATGGCAATGTATGTAAAGGTGGTGATGAGAAATTAAATGAAATGAGAACACAGACATTTTCTCTCATAAAGCAATGTGTTTCCTGAGAAATTGCACATTAAAAGTAATAGAGTTTAGGGAAACAGACACTCCAATTAATCCTTGTAATCAAAGCACTAAAAAATAAACAGAAAGATGATTATGATGTAATGATGAGGCAGATGCATACCTAGAAAGATAATTTAGAGGGCTCAGGCAGACAGCTCAGCATTGTTAAAAGCTGCCTCAATAGATATTAAAAATCAGCAGAAGTGAGTACAGTCAAAATATTGATGAAATATTTTAATTAGCGCAGCATTGGTGGATGTGCAGAGGTTTGCAATAGTAAGGCTTCCCTTAAGATGGACAAAAGAGTAAGCAAGATGAGATACTTGGAGTTCCAAGCCCTATAGGGCTGGCCTGGGCTCTTATATTCCTTCCAATATCATTGAATAGACAGCTGAACAGACGCTTTTGTGTTTCCTCCTGAAGATGGTAATTCTACTGTTGCTATTTTGCACCTCTCCTTGCCTGGGGGTGAGGAGGCCAGGAATCAAATATAAACCAACCTGACTCCTGCATTTCACCAACATCATTCCCAATGACAGTGCCAAACTAGTTACTAATTTTAGTTACCAAAACTTGCACCGCAGTAGAACAGAATGTGCTGGGTTTTGCAGTCTTATGTCTTATCTGGAAGGCACTGAGAAGGAACATTTCCTCTAATCCTCTTGGATTCTCTGGTATCCAAATTAGTAATAGACAATCTAGGAGAAAACCTTTGCAAACTCTTGAGGAATGAAAGCAAAAAGGCAAAATAGCCGGAAGCAGAAGCCGTTGGCTAAAAAGCTGTTTTACTTCCTCCATCTTTTGGTGCTCTCCTCATAGGTGAAGACTAGGCTGTTTTCTCCTAGTTTAAACCTGTTCCTGAGCCACCTCTCCCAATCCCACCAGACAACTTCTGTAGATGATAGCAATGTTAACTGGGCAAGCAAGCATTTTCCAAGAGAGCTGAGAGGATCAGGTGCAACTTTTTGGTTGGTGACCTCATTCCTTTGGGAAGAAATGGATAAAAAAATATTCAAAGAGAGGCTGCAGTTCTTGGCCTGGTATCTGGGCTAACCGTAGGCTTTACAGCTTTGCCTTGATGTGTGTTTAAGCAGCAGCAGCCTGCAGTCTGGCACAAGGAGGATTTTTCCTCCACTTGTTTTATTCTAAATAGTTTTCAAAAGCTCCTGTGGAACACACACTGTGGCTTTGATCCAGCCAACTTATTCAGTACTGACATTCCCATGAAAAACTCCAGCTAGATCCAGCTTCAGCCACTTTAAAAATTCTCATTTAAATTCAGATACCCCATAATCTTACCAGAAAAGATATAGATGAAGTGCAAGAAAGTGAGATGCCTCTCATGTGTACACACAGCCCTCAGATCAAACAGATGCATCCAGGCAGCAGGAAGAATGTAGAGATCCCTGAAGAAAATAGCAAAACACTTGATGTGGGCCGTGTACCTCCTCGACCAGGGCTTCTGACTGACACTCAATTCACATCAACCTGCAATGTATTTATGAAAGCTTCCTTTAAGATCTCTGAATTTTTATGCCGTATTTTTGGTTACAACTAGAAATAAAAGGCTTGATGTGGTGTGCAGCATTTATAGAAAGAAGCATCATTTGCCTGGGTTCATTTTATGAGCATTCCTAAAAATATATTGATAGATTTTGTTTTTCCACCTCTATCCCAGCAGCCTCCTTCAAGTTTACAATCCAAGATCTTCCCTTGTTCTGGGTAATTTGAGGAATCTTACAAACCTTAAAGATGTAGGGAGATATTTGGAATTTAAGTGAACTCACAGAAGAGTCACACTTTTTCAAGGATGTTGTGCAGGAAATATACATTCCTTTTTCTGCCTTTCCTCTCTCAACGCAGGGAAGAGGGCCTGATCTCCCATTTGCCTTCTTTGGTATACAACTTGGTTACTTCCAGTTTTACATTGCACCCTCCACCACCGCCCGCGCCCCCCAACTCCTAACCCACTCCACTCTGAATTTGGTAATTTTTGGTCACTCTGCATCTGCAGTCAAAGGCTTCTTAGCTAGCCTCTTGGGTAGAGGGACCTTGACTTATTTTGTGGACGCAGTAGGATCAGCTCTAGAATTTCCTGTAGTCTAGGCTCACTGGTTTTTCCACCGTGACTGGGGCTGACTTTCATCTACTTTCTAGCTACTGCATGCTTTGCTTTTGGAGAAATAATATGGAATAGACTTTCTTGGCCAAAAATCCAGTTTCTCCAGGAGAAAAGTTGACAAAGCACAAACTAATAATGAGTAGATTTTATCACTGATCATTGAAATACATCTGGGACACATTATGGTTTTCTAAGTTGCAACTCATTTTATCCAAAGTTTATAGCTAAGAAAATATATACCATCCAGTGATCTGGGAAAAGATGGTTCCACAACCTATTATTTCCTGGAATTATTCTTTCCTTTCTGCTTCCATTCCCTCTGCCTTAGATAAGGACGTTATTCTTAAATACTAATAACCTCTTAATTAGTCCCTTTGCTGTCATTAGAAAATGATGTCAAAAACGTCAAAACAGAAGACTGATAAGGCTTTTCTTGCTCCACTGTATAAAATATTTCTCTGCCTATCCAGCACTTACATCAGTTTTTCCTAAGGGACAGGGAACCAGAAAGAAACTTCAGCAAGTTAATAAATGGCAAAATACGATTTAGAAAACTTGCCCAGTGAAAGCCCCTCCTGGAGGCTTCAAATGCATTCATTTGGAGCGGTGATGGCCTGAATAAACCACTTCAATCCAGAATTATTGTTATTATTATTATTATTATTACAATTTTCTTTTTGGAAACAGAGTCTCGCTCTGTCACCAGGTGCCAGGCTGTAGTGCAGTGGTGCGATGATCTCAGCTCACCGCAACCTCTGCCTCCTGGGTTCGAGCAATTCTCCTGACTCAGCCTCCCGAGTAGCTGGGACTACAGGCGTGTGCCACCATGCCCAGCTAATTTTTGTATTTTTTAGTAGAGATGGCGTTTCATCATGTTGGCCAGGTTGGTGTCGATCTCTTGACCTCATGGTCCGCCTGCCTGGGCCTCCCAAAGTGCTGGGATTACAGGCGTGAGCCACCGCGCCCTGCCCAGAATTATTTTAATGTATGTAATCATGGAATTTCTTTTTCAAGTTTTACCTATTAAATATCTATAGTACTAGTTTCCGTGGAGACATTTTGGGTAATGCTTAACAGAATAAAAGCCAAGCTCCTTAACTGACAGCACGGGGCACGTTGTGACAGGTTGTTTTCAGTCTGCTTGTTCAGCCTGGCTTCCCACCCCTTGTTGCCTGGCTGTGTCACCTTCTGCCTGAACAAGGAACACCCCGCAGTGCTGTGGTCCTCTCTGCTTTCACAGTTGCCCATTCCTTTGCCTAGAGTCATTCCTTCCCCTTGCTTGCCTGGTGAACTGTTTTTCCCATCTTTTCAAACCCAGAAAAGGTGCCTCTCCCTTAGTAGGAGTCTTCACTGACTCTCGTTCAGTAGAGGGAATCACTCCCTTCAGCATTCTACACTATGCTTTGTTCAGTTCATTTGCATTTTGGGTGCACTCCTCATACTGGTTTGTAATTGTGTTGGAAGGTTTAATGTGTTTCAAAATTTATGACAGATTTCATGGAAGGAACCTGGGTAATGAGTTGCTGGGTTATGCCTGGAACAGGGTAAGAACTTAAATGATGTTTGTAGAAAAGGCGAATGGTCACATTCCAAATGCTAGGAAGATCATCTGGATTGTGAACTTCTGTTGACGAAATTTCAAGTTGGGTAATATATACATCAAGAAAAAAGCAAACATGTTCTCATAGGAAAGTGAGATGTATGAGGTGTGTGTATGTATATACGTAGAAATGTGTATGTACGCATATCTTTGTATACATCCATAAATACATAATACATACACATATAGTTTCAATGTATAAGAAGGATACATACAAATACACACACACACACAAACATATGCTGATTCCCTCACAAAAATATCATTTTCCCCAGCTGTGAGACACTGCTATTTAATTAAGGATTATTAGGAAATACAGGAAGAGAAACTTTACCAAGGGCACCGAAACACATTGGTGGTTTTAGAAATAAAACCTTGGTATTTTTATTCTTTACACATAACCTTCGCCTCTACGGTCTCATTGAAACAACAGTCCTACACAGACTTCTATTTATCTACTTGGGCTGAGCTGACCCCACTGGAAATCGAACATTGCTGCAGATATTGATCCAGGCACATGGACGCCAGCAAGGCTCCCTTTGTGTGACATTTACAGAAGGGCCTGCTAGAGAGAGCGTTCTTAGTGCAGAAGCATCCACGAGATGGCTGCTTCCCTCAAGGTCTGATAGAAAGAAATCTGCAGCCACTTCTCTCCGGGCAATGGAATAGCACCACTGTGGTGCATAGCTGTGTATTGTGCTGGGCATGGCTTGGCTGTCCTGCTCACCCCTCTCATTCCTCCAGCTCCTCCGTCTTGCTCTGACTTTTAATGTAATGTGACCGGTGAGTCATGACCTTCACATGCTGCACTGGTGCTCTGTTCTCCCTCTGCTCTGTCTCTCTGGCCTTAAGCTATAGTGAACTCACTAAGCACGAGACTGCCTTTTAAAACATCTAACTGAAAGGAGTGTTGTTTGCTTTCTGGCCCTCAAACACCAAGGCACTGTTGTGCTCCTTAAAATTGTAAATTATGTCTGTTTAAGAAAATGTCAGTGTTTTTTAAAACAGAATAACAGTGCTGGAAAAGACTTGGCTGTGCAATTTGTTACCAAAGTTTCATGCAAGAAAAATGATGCATTCATCATTATGAGCACAGTCAAGGGTTCTAATGATTTGGGCACAATGCCTCTTCAGTTCTTTTAAGAAAAATGATGGACTTTTTTTCTTTCTCCTCAGCAAGTTATCCCAAGTCATGTCAAAGCTCATAAACTGAGATCCAGGGAGACAGTGTCAATGAGGCACTATACTTAACAACAATTATAGCGTTAAGACACATCTTTTATAATTAAATTGATTTTTTTTTCTGCCAGAAACAAGACCTTTTCAAGTAATGATTGCTTTGATTGTCTAAAATTGTATGTATTGAGGCTGGAGAGGAGGCGATCTGTTGTTACATGTATACACCATTTCATGTGTCTTCAAAATCCAATTTTTAAATAGGCCAACAGGATGATTTTTGAGTAGGGAAGGGTAAATAGCTATGGATGATCAGGGCAATCGATGTAGAATCACTGCGCTGGGAAGCATATTATTTAGCTACATAGAATTTCAGCTCTGCAAGTGGACTCACAGGTTTAGGAAGGCAAGGATGAAAATGTTAGCAAAGGAGTCAGGCCTCTGATTTCGATGGGTTCTCTGGCCAGTTGGGACCTCGGCAAGGCTCTTAACTTAGCCACACATTCTCCAGCGTCATGCAAGCATAACATTGTCAAATTTTTTGTGTGTCTGAAATACGTTAAGATCTGTAAATCAAAAGGCTTCACTTTTTATATTAAAAATTGCCTTTTCAGGTTAAGTGTAACACCACACCCTCAAAAAGCACAGTGTGTTTTTCGCCCCTGGGTAACTGTTTTAATCTGGAATATTTACCTGAATTTTCCTTACTTGGCCTCCATTCATGTTAAGCAGCTGCTGGAATGAGTACAAAGGGACTTGTCTGACTTTCTAGTAATAGCCTTCATTTTTTTCCCCTCATGGCTTGAACACATTATTTAGTGGATTGAATTTTACCTTTTTTTTTTTTTTTGTAGTGGGAGTGGCTGCTTTTCTGTTAAATATTACTGGGTTTTATTAAGAGATATTAAGAGAAACTCTTGCCATATGGCAATTTCAAAGAAAGAAAGGAAGAAAAAAAGATAGCTGATGTTTGCTTTTATTTTTACCTAATGTTTGAAAAGCTAGAAGTAACCCAGAAGAGAGCAGGCCAGGGGTTTTGTGTCAGTAGGTGGAACATATTTGCTGTGAAATGTGATGGAATGTTTACTGAGCTGTTTTCCACAAAAATCAAAATGTTCCTGCTCTTATATCCAGTTGACACAGCAGTAGCCTTTTTAAAAAAATGTTGCCTCCATGATGGGCGGGCAGGCTCCATGTTGCTCTCTTTGGAAGTAATGGCCCAAGGTTGTGTCTGGCTACACTCACACTGCTGGGCAAACACACAAACAGAAACACTGCATTTCCAAACATGTGGGAGCTGAGTTCCATCTCTTTCTGGTATTTACTGAAGACATGTCTAATGGAAGGTAGGAAATCTAATCCTGACAGAATGTTTTCATGCTGTCTAGGTTAACATGTGTATTTCTTTGCCTGACTCTCAACCCTGGGCCTGTATCTCTGCAATCACGTGGCCCTGGGTGGATGAGGGAGTGTGGCATGTGAATAGAAACTGGATCATGGAGAGCACCGGGGAATGGTGTGCACTCGAGCAAGCTCCTCATTCTCTTTGAGTCTCTAGATTCTGTTAGATGAAAGCAATGATATCGTCTAACCTGATTAGGACAGCTATTTGTAATAATTCTATGCATAGGGAAAGAGATGAAATTTAATATAGTAAAATCTTAGGAGTGGAGGAGCTAGCAGAGTGGGATTTTCGGCCAATCTGGTCTTCCGTGTCTCTCCATTTTCTGTAATTTTCTCTAAACACACTCATGCATACATGCACTCACTAGTGACAACAACAACAACAATAAAAGGCTTTGGGCAGGTCTTCACAATGAATGATTCATACTGCTTACACTTCATATGCACCGATAGTCTTCAGTCAAAAAATAAAATATATACAAAGTATATATACTCTATCCCACTCCTTCATGGATTATTTTGAAATTAAAATTAAATGACTGAGCAAAAGTTCTTAATATCTTATAGCTCATTTTACAGGTATTAATTATTTTGGAAATTATATTGCCATTACTATATTGCTATCTTAAGAATCTAGTTCATCACAGATAGACACATACACATATATTATGTGATTTTTACATATTTATCATATATCTCTTTCTATATAAACATGTATGTCTGTGTGTGTATATATATATATATATATATAGTAATTTGAACATTATTTGAGGTGTTACATTTTTGTTCATTGAGTGAGGGGATGTTAATTAAAACTTCATTTTGGAAATGTGAAGATGAACTGTTTTGGAGGGTAGTTTTAATAATTTAAAAGCATGTTTTTTTTAACAGCAACAAAAGACCAGATCTTTATATTGTTTTAGTTATTCCTGTAGTTTTAACAGTTCTATGTTTTCCAACTCTGTGATTTTCTCTCTTTTAAATTCACTTTAGATGTCTGCAGTCTTTTTTTTTTTTTTTTACAGTGGATCCTGCATTAGAAAATCACCAACTTCTTGTAACTTTTAATTAATTATAAAAAGATAAATTTGTCATTATTCAATCTTATAAAACACTAAAACCAATTATAAAGTATTTTAAGTAAATTGCTTTTATAGGATTTCTCTTTTCAGAATTAACTATCTCTCTGTGGTTTGCTGTAATCAATTAAACCGTGTTCATTTTGCCTTTTGATCAAATTAGCTAAATATATTTATTTTATTCTATATTTGACCGAAAGTTTGTTAGTAATAGCATGATCTAGATTTTAGGGATGTTAACAAAAACTTGTAAAAATACTAAATGGGAAAGTAAACTGTTGTAGCTTCTCAATATTAGAGCTTGAAAATACCTAAAAAACTGGATGCAAACAAGTAAACAGAAAGAAAAATCCAGAGGTATGCATGCAAGCTCTATAAATTACCAGAAAGAACACTAAGTCAAGGTTAGCGGTTATGTGTTCCTATCCCAGCTTTGGAATTCCCCTGTGGATTTAGGTGAGCTGCGCCTAAGACTCAATGCCTTTTATTCATAGATAGAGTTAATTGGGCGAAAACAGTTCTGTAGGAAGTACTGATAGAAGGGAGTATATGTCCTGTGCGCATTTAATTTTTGAACTATAGAAGCTCTACTTTTGTATGTTTTATATATTCCTGTCTTGTGTACAGTTCAGTTTGGAGTGAGGGGAGTGTTCTCTGTTTAAAAACTATGTAGTAAACATATTCCTCTCTAAGCAATCACTGAGACAGGCTAGCTTTCTCTAATATATGATTTAGGATACTCATCAGTGTAAAGAAATCCTCATATCTGGAATAATGTGGAGAATAAGAGTATGAATAGTGAAAATGGTTCATTTAGTCAAATATTTATTGGTATTTACTGCATGATAGAAAACGGAGGTCATAAAACAGCAAATCTTAAAAGGAAGTTCTGGATTGGAATTAGAAAACCTAGAATCCAGTTCGGTCTAATCACGCTAGCTCTGTGTTAGTTTATAATCTGATTTTCTGAACATATACCTTGCCAAA
Source organism: Cheracebus regulus (assembly GCA_963574635.1). Classification (NCBI taxonomy): domain Eukaryota; kingdom Metazoa; phylum Chordata; class Mammalia; order Primates; family Pitheciidae; genus Cheracebus; species Cheracebus regulus. Next base: position 80,604 of record CAUYQU010052914.1, on the reverse strand, counting down.
TGTTGCATCGGTTTCTAAAAGCCCACCTAGCCACTCCATCTTACAGCACCCCAAATATACTCAAACGTCCTTTCCTCTTTTTTTTCTGAGCCAGTCTCTCTCTGTTTCCCAGCCTGGAGTGCAGTGGTATGATTATGACTCACTGTTGCCTTGAATCCTGGGCCCAAGTGATCCTCCCACCTTGGTGTCCCAAAGTGCTGAATTTTCAGGTGTGAGCCACCAAGCCCAGCCTCAGACTTACTTCTGATAATGTAACTCTGACTATGCTAATTCGATTTAATTACTCTATGATTTTAGGTTTTACTTTTCTGAAGACTCCTTTCCAGCATTTTTTTTTTTACTCCTCATTTGTGTTCCTTGTGTCTATCATTTAAGTATTATTGCTTTACTCCTAACGTGGGAAGCTCTCAGCACTTTTAAAACATAACTTTGCTTTTCCCTCCATCTGCTTTTCTGTGAATTACTTGAAGAAGTGTTTGCCCACGGCAGGAGGGATTGAGCATGGTGGGATGGAATTGCAGTGTCTATTAATAACTGTGATGAAAGGGTGAAAGGGAAAAAGAGACTGACGAGTAAAGATCACAAAAAGAGAAATTTCAAATAGAAATATAACACGCTTCCTGGCCTTCACAGAGGAATTTAAGTTTATGCCATTATAAATTAAAGCTCTGAAGCTATTTCAACGATTATGATGGATAAAATGGACTCGTAAATGCTCATACAGGAATGCAGCAGTTCGTACGTAACATTAGTGGAATATTATAGGTACTATAAAAGTTCAAAGCTTGGGGTCATCTTTGCTAGATGATTTCTATGTCAATGGAAACCCAAATGTATAAACAAAAAGATTGCATGCACTGACCTATCATCCTTCTCACATTCTTACATTTATAAAAACTTGTGATAAAATTTCATTATCACCAATGTTTCTATTGTAATTCAACAAAGAGGAATTACTCACACTAGAGAGATACCCAAGCCAGTCAATGGGCAGGAATACACGATGCACTATTTTAGGTCTCTAAGACTGAAAATCAAAATAAGTTAACCCAATTAAGGCAGAAAACAGCAGGAGGACCTGACCTGGCCTGTGGCTCTAGCCATTCCCTTTTCTGTAGGTTTTTATTTGTTCATTCTAAATATAAGTGATCCATTTTTACAAGTTTATATTCAAATAGGAGTTCAGAAGTAAATAAATGCATCTATTCATTCAGTCAAGTAAAGCAATCCAATTTTCCTAGTGTGTGCACATGTGTTAGTGGTTTGCTAATACATATATATTTTTTTCTTTTTTAGAAATACATATGCTGTAGCTTCAAGGGTGGAAAATTTTACACACTTATATAAGTGAGGAGGTTTACTTGTAACCCTTTTGCATACGTTTTGGATAAAATCTCTTTAAGAAAATAGCTATTGCTTTAGCACCTAGAAATGCATATAAAATACTGTGTTGAAATATCTCTCTTCCAGACCCTCCAAGCAGGGGTATCAGGCCATTTGTTCTTTCGGTGCCTGGTCTTGGCACTGTGTTTATTCTAAAACATATTCTAGAAAACAGCAAGGAGGTATGCCAGTTATGACCTTCCAAATACATTCCACTTCTCTGCATGCTAGAATATATTTAAAACAGATTACATTTCCCCTCTGTGTTTTAGTTTTCACAGTTAATAAGGCAGGCATTTCCATGGCTGACTTACTGTTTTCATGGATGGCAAATATTCTGATTAGTATTCCAGATGCCAAGTTTACCAAATTTTATTCAGAGTAGAAAATGCTACAGAAATTAAAGGTTTTGCCTCTTATTACTGCTTATAGTTAAAACATCAAAATAATAATATATAGCTAATATGTCACAATTGTTTTGGTAGCTGGTGTTTCTAATGAAATATCCCTTGAACCAGTGTGTCTTGGAAAATATTTATGTGGGCCTGGCGTGGTGGCTCTCCCCTTAATGCCAGCACTTTGAGAGGCCAAGGCGGGTGTATCACCTGAGCTCAGGAGTTCAAGACCAGCCTGACCAACATAGTAAAACCCCATCTCTCCTAAAAATACAAAAAAATCAAAAAAATTAGCCAGTCGTGATGGTGGGTACCTGTAATCCCAGCTACTTGGGAGGCTGAGGCAAGAGAATTGCTTGAACCCAGGAGGTGGAGGTTGCAGTGAGGCAAAATCATGCCATTGCACTTCAGCCTAGGAAACAAGAGCAAAAACTGTCTCAAAGAAAAAAAAAGAAGAAGAAAAATATTCATGCAATGTAGAAGCTGCTGAGGTTAAAAAATAACTCCTAGCACTAAACTTATATTTAAGAGTAAAATAAAATCATGCTTTGGATCAGAGAGATGACAAGGAGATTTGGAACAATGACTCTCCTGTCATTTCAGTCCTTATGACCTAAACTTTTTTGCTATTCTGTTATATACAACCAACTTTTAATACCCTCTCCAAGTGGGAACTAGTTGAAGGTAACGTTATGTAGGTTGCTGGTAAGTTTTTCCAATTATTCTTGGGAAACTAACATAATGAGTTGAGTTTCAGTACAATATCTACCATAACTTCCTCTTTTTTCCTCAGGGGAAATGGACTCTGAGTGTTTCAAAAAAAGGAAGCTTTGGCATTTTTTCCCCTCATTTTGATTCATCATGTTTTATGATGTTATGATATTAAATATGGTGTTGTGATAAATAGGATCAATAAAAGTCAATAAATAAGTCATTGGATGGGAAATGGAGGAAAATGTAGGTCCCATGTGGAAGTGATGATGGAAATAGATATTTCTAAGAGAGATGATAGTGCAACTTATGGGTCACATGAATTTGTCATAATTTCCAAAGATCAGCCAAAAACTATAAAAGTGATTCTTTTAAATTTTAAATATTGTGTTCGTCATAAAATGTGGGATAATTTCACTGTTATATGGGCTGACAGGTTTATTTATTAAGCATAAAAGTTTTATTCTTAGTTTAACAATAACATTTTGGGTTGGATGCACTATAAACTTTATTTTGAGAGCGCCTGCAACTAGAGGAATAACCTGAAATTACATTGATGACGGGTGTGTAAATTGAGCTATTTTTCAGATCTGGTGAATTTTTCTTTCTCTGTTGAAAATTTTCCAAAAAGAAATATATTTAACTCAGTCTGGCATACAATAGCTACACTACCATTTTCCTGTCTTATACTCAAGGTCAGTGATAAGTTCGATGGAGGATGTGAGACTGCATAGCTGCCACCCAGTTAATGTTTAACAATGGGTGCTGGCTTTAGCAGTCTTCATGGGTATTGTTCTGTCTGGATCCTTATCTCAGGCTGGTTTATAGTTGGAAGACTTCTCTAAAACTTCTTGAGAATTATTTATTCACGATCTCTGGTGGCTATAATTTTAGTTTAAATCTAGAGCAACGAATCAGCATGATGCTATCTTCTTTCTCTAGAAGTTCAATAAATTGAAGAGAAAGTAAATTGCCATTAGCAAGAAAATTCACATTAAAAAAATGCATATCTGTTAGGATCCAGTGGCCCAATATGCCTTCGAAAAGTAAGAACTCTCTTAAAAGCAGGATCAGTTTCATTACCTAAGAATCTGCCTTCTTATACTACATTTAAGAGAAGGAAGAAAAGAAGGAAGGAAAAGGAAAATAATTTTTTATGCCAAGAGTTTCCTTTTTCTTTCTTTCCTTCATTCTCTTGAATATACTATAAGAAGGCAGATTCTTAGGAAAGATGAAAAGAAAGAATGAAAGAAGGAAAGAATGAAGAAGAAAGGAAGAAATAAAGACAGATAAATAAAGACAAATTAAGAATAAGCTACTTTTTGAAAGTTATCCAAGTAGGTTAATTATAAAAGCAAAAATAATGTCCAATCTAGTCACTTTTACATAAATCAGCATTTAGTTCTTTGTCAGTCATTTGTTAGTTGTCATTCATTCATTCATTCTTCTGGGCTTGTGCTAAGAGCTGGAAGAATGATAGGAAAGACTCTTGCCATATAAGGCAATGGTTTAAAATCATGGAAGAGACCCTATCCTTGAATACTTGACTCTCAGCAAAGTGACCTCCACAAAGTGTCATCCAATTTCCATTCCCCTTCCAGCTTCTTTGATGTTTCCAGGAACTGATAGATTATGCCTTCCGCATTTGATTTTTGTAAACTGGTTAAATGTCTCAGACTTTGGTCTAAGCCATGTAAGTAAGGGCAAAGAATGAAAGAGGTTAGTCAGATCAGAGAGAAAAGCAAAGAGTGAAAGTGTCTCAACAGAGCTGTAGTTATTTTCTGTAACCAACTGGCTCTCGAAAACAACTGGCTTCCTTAGTCAGATGCTAAGCATGTGATGTGGAATGGCCATGGCTGGCACCCTTCACAGAGGATCGTGCGTCTCCACGGTGCAGGTGCTTCTGCTCCTGGAGGCCTGCCAGCCAGCAACCTGATTCTCTGAAGGGATCACACACAGTTGCCTCCTCGTTAAAATGGGACACTTAGGCAAACACAGGATCCACTGTTGTTAAATTTAGTTGCTCTTGTTACCTTCCATTCTCTGGCTGTAAATGAGAGAAGCAGATGCTGGCAACGCAGGCTTTACAATTCTTGTTTTTCTACTCATTTAAATTGGCACCCACAGTATCTACATAGACACTACACAGCTCTGAAATGATGCATGAAATGGAAAAAAAAAATGGGAACAATTTTTGCCCTGAATGCCCAGGTCACAGAAATTACAGATACGGATTCACACAACAAATGGTGCTAATCTCCATTTAGTTTCAGCAAAGGTTTAAGCTGACTGTAGTTGGTTGTACCAATAAGCAGATAATTGTGTCGAAGGAGAATAGGGACTTAGGTCTGTCCCTTTCTTCAACACTATCTCATATGAATTTTCTCAAGTCCTGCCCTTTCTTCGTACACCATCTAACAGTTTGAATTTCTCTATCACATTTCTTCCTGATTTTTGCTTTCCTTTTTGCTGTGTGCCCTCTCCAAATATTCAACACTTTATTTTCATGTACCCTTTTCTTCCCTTCTATTTTATTTTTGCTTGAAAGTCCCTTACACACAGCACCTTCTCAGGAAGCATATTAAAGGGAGGCAGAATAAGAATGGGGTCATAGGGTCTAAGTATTTATTAAAAATAGAGACATATTCAAGAAGTGAAGCAACCAAATGACCCTTCTCCGTAGGTGCCAGTCCATGTATTCTAGAGAAACAAAAGCTATGTATGTCATGTCACTAAAGTTGTGACTATCAACCAATCGTCTGCTGGAGGTACTTAGGATACGTCACTTTCCTAAGCAATGTATGCTTGTCTGTGAACACCCATAAAACAGGATGGGGCTACTTCCCAGCTCTCTAGCACTTACTCCAGCCCTGGCTCTCCCATTCGAAGAAGGAGATCAAATACAAGAGTAGAAGTTGTATTGGGAGTATACCAATGCAATTTATTCTAAATAAAGCAAGATCTAAATTCATACTGCATTTTAAAGGTTCTGTTTCTCAGCAATCTTGCTATTCAGATGTATAAATGGGGCTGAGCAGGCTTCCCTTTCTTTGTGGATTGTTATTTGATCTTTGAGAGTTTATGGGGTTTCCAGGAAAAGTGTAACACTTGACATCAGGATACTGGCCTTACTCTTCCGGCTGAGGCATCTGCCAGTTGCATGAACTACCTACATTAGCTAACTATTTAGCTTCCCTAAGCCTCAGGTTTTCTTTTTCTTTTTTATAGTGACAAAATTGGAATAAATTCCTTTTGAGAATTCAGTGAGTCAAATGAGATGAAATGTGTTCAAGACCTTTTACAATTAAACAACTGTAAATAGAGAAGACTATCATCTATTCTATGATAGTAGCCATTACTATAATTTCAGATGGCTAACCTGTAAGAATATTCTTCTAATTTCTTTATAAATCACCATATTGGCACATATCCAGATATTTTCAAAGCGAGAACCTGAGATCAGTATAAAGAATCTGTTTCACCTGCTAACTAGGAGCATGAACTTTATAGCCAGACTGAGTTAATGATGCCTGGCTTATATGGTGTGTGCTCCATAACATTTACTAAATTAAGAGAAATAAAGTAAGATAAACTGTGACCTGCTCAAGGATTTTATTTACACAGCTGTTCTCATTGGTATCCTAATCAAGCATCTAAGTCTACAGATACCATTTGATTTTAGAACTTTTGGACAGAAATCAGCACTACAAATTCCTTATGCTACTGATAATATTTGAATCCTCTCTATTTCTAAATTCTCTTCCCTAACAAACCATTTCCCATGATTCATTTCTGTTGGCAATCAAACAAGTGCTGCTCTAATGGCATGTAGAATTTAATCAATTAATGGAGTTCAGTAGGCCATTTCCAGTTGCAATATTTTGAGAGGTTAATTTTGCAAACACCTGAATACTTTGGAAGATTGTAGAGTAGCCTGAAATTAGTGAGTACATGCTTAATCTCAGTGGACTGAAAAGAGAGGAATCAATACATAAGTGAAACCTTTTCTCTGCCAAACGTCCTTGGACAAGTTGCTTATTCCCTACTGAAGCAGGATCTTTATCTTAAATTTACATTATCAGGTCGTTTTTAAAAATAATCTAAAAAATTCATGCTCTGGCTACGTTTATCATGTATGCTAACTTCCTTCTTTACCATGCCTGCACTGTTGATTCCGGGAAATAAACAACTATTCATGACCAAAAAAATTATCATTCAAACATAACACAAAAGACTATCAAAGTGACCACAGAAATAACAATAGCAACAACCGAAGAGCAAAAGAAAGAGAAAAAAGGAGGGGTGTGTGTGTGTGTGTGTGTGTGTGTGTAGATACATAAGAAAAATAATTGTCAATTGATTCTTTTACACATTTCATTTAGGTTTTTGGATAGCAATCCGAATGAAATTTAATTTGACCAATACATTTATTTACTACCTATATTATAAAGAATGGTTTATACCAATAGTCACAGAACATTGTTAGCAAAATTAATCTTTTTAAACTAATATCATGTTAAAAATAAGAGTTAACTAATTCATAATAAGAATTAGCTGGTTGGCTATGCTTTAACGTTTTCCACATATGACACAAATTCAGTTTAACACATTCCTTTGCCCTTGGATTCTCGAACTACCATCTATACCAAAATCACCCGGGAGGCATGACAAACATAGATTTGTAGGTCTGTCCCCGGAGTTTCTCATTGAGTAGGTCTGGGGTACGGGCCAAGAATTCGTATTTGTTAAAAGTTTCACAATTATGCTGATGCTGCTGGTTTGGGAACCACACTTCAAGAGTCACTGCCCAATAGTTTCTTTCCAATCAATTGACTGAAAGGTAATTGATTTTTATTGTGCTAGGCTGTTAACTTATTTGGCTTCCTGTGAATCACATCGTCTTGGTACCCTTTGCATGAATATGGGATGGACTGGCGACTTGTTTTAAACAATAGAATGGGGCAGAAGTGATGCTGTCCTGGTTATGGACCTGAGCTTTGAGATGGTCTGGCAGCTTTTACTTTTGTGCTAGTAGAAAGTAACCATGACATGTAAAAAAATCTAACCACCTTGAGACCCTCATGTTTGAGAAAGTTCAAGATAAGCGCACGGAGAGGCAACATAGCAGAGAACTGAGGAACCAAGTCAGCAGGGAGAATAGGTCCCAAGCAGACAGCCCCTGCCTTCTGGGAGCCCATCATACAGACAGCATGAATTTATCTTATGGGGGTGAGGCCACTGTAAACCAGCTTGGCCATCAGTCAACACTAGGTAAAGCAGAAAAAACTGCCAACTAAACCCATGATCATGAGAAATAATAAACTGCCTTTATTTAAGCCAATCAGGTTTGAGGTGACTTTTTAAGGCAGTGATAGAAGGTAAAAACAAAAGTTTGTGTCTGCAAGTACAACATGGCTGTAAGTCAATCATGTGAAATTAATGGGTTTTGGGACTAGGTGGCAGTCCCTGAAGGACTGAAGGCCCCTGAATCCTGAAGGGCTTCAAAGCAACTTTTACTATACGCTGGGACAATATTCGGGAAATTGTTCTTAGTGACTAGAGACAATGTGGCTGGTAGGAAAATGAATGAGGCTTCCATCTGCAGTAAGGCTGATGATAGAAATAATACTTAATGACCTTGTGGCTCTGGTATCATGATTTCCAGGCAGAATGTTGAAACTGCATACTTCTTTACCTATTTATAGCAGACAGGAGGAACAAAATAAATTACAAAGGAAATTTTAGTTTGCAAACAAAACTAAGAATCAGTGTAAAAAAGCAAGGATTTGCTTATTCAAATATAAATCTGGTTCTTGGCCGGGGGTTGTGGTTCACCCATATAATCCCAGCACTTTGGGAGGCCAAGGTGGGAGGATTACTTGAGGCCAGGAGTTGAAGACCAGCCTGGGCAACATAGTGAGACTCCCCTCTCTACAGAAAATAAAACATAAATTAGTAGAGTTTGGTGGCACGCCTGTAGTCCCAGCTACTCTGGAGGCCAAAGTGGGAGGATCCCCAAAATGGTTGTACCCTGACACTTTAGCCCAATTAACAAAGTGAGACCCTTTCTCAAAAAAATAAATAAATGAAAACTAACTTGTTTCTCATTCTCAGCTATTCCAACTGCTGTTAATTCTCACAGTAACAAATGGCCTCAGGACAAAGATGAAATCTGGTTGTGGCATCTGGGGTAAGGTCGGGTTTCAAAACACTTTGTTAATTTTTTGAAACACTTTAAGCAATACTTCCTATTCTCTATTAGACTGCAGAGTTCCTAAGATCATAAAGGCATGACTCATAGAGCTTCTCAGCAAGGAAAAAAAGGACTTCTAAGAATCATAAGACATTGTTCTACAGCTGAGATTCAAGAGAGTTTTTTTTTAATAGAGAATATTGCTTTGACTTTTGTGTATTTCATTTTAATAGGGTAAACTTTAAAAACATTCATTGGAAACCTGCAAAGTCTTTAAGGTAATTGTATTAACAGAAGCACTACCAATTTGGATTAAGAGGGACAGACACAGGTTAAAATAAACAGGTGCCTTTGGATGTTAGCTTTCTATTGACAGGAAGTACGGAAAAAAAGCAACCCATCTGCAAATATGGGTCAGTTATGGAAAAGGAAGGATTGATCAGAGAATAGAACCAAAAACCACTAAAAACATTTCCAGGCATTAGAACTGAACCCTAATTGAGGAACTCTTTATATATACCCAGAAACATTTCAGAATTTTTTTGGACCAATGATTACTCTGTGGCTCTCATATTTCCTGTTTTTGAATGGGAGCATTTGTTGTAATTTTCCTATCCCTGGTTTACAATTGTATGTTGTGGAAATGAGGGACAGATTAACTTTACTCGCACGCTTACACATCTTCAGATCAAGAGAAGCCAGGCCTTATGTATTTCATCTATACCTGGATATGACCTAGGTGATGAGAATCTGGACTTTAAGCCTAAGACAATGCTCTAATAAGATGAAGTTTTATTGATCTCAGTAAAAAGTAAATATATTTTCCCTATGGAAGAGATTCAAATCATGGAAGGTCAGAGGACAAATAAACTTAACTGCAGGAAGAGGCCATGTGAGGCAGCCCCTGAGCTTCTGGCTGACAACTGGCATTGGACTTGTCAGCCAAGAGAATGAGCCACTGTGGAAGTAGATCCTTCAGCCTGAACTGAGCCACCTTAACTGACAGCACTGCAAAGATCATTTCAACCCAAGTTGCATAATTATGGACAAACATGATTGTTGTTTTAACCCAGTAAATTTTAGAGTACTTTGTTATGCAACAAGAGATATTTAAAATGTTTGTGTCTGGCACAAGGAGAGATTAGAGTCTATTCTTAAGCTACCATCTCATCCCTTTTCCATAGCTTGACTCCTGGGATTCCTACTATGGTTTGCTCATTTATGAGTTTTTCTAGAAAACACAGTTCCAATTTTCTTTCCACATTCATCTTCTTTCCCCCTCTTCTACTTGGTATTCATCACTTCTTATGACAACCAGTGGATTACATTTGCAGTCATTAATTAATTTTTTTCTGCTTTCATGTACTTTATCCAGCATTCAGTTTTAAAATCTTACTCTCACAGAAATCATTGAAATAAACCCCACTGAGTAGTGCTGGAATCTGTCTGGAAGGGGTGGGGTTAGGAAATCTTCTCAGCCTCTGAGTTCCCTCTGCTTACTTTCCTAGACTCAGAGAATGCATGAATGGTGCTCACGGGCGATCGTGTAGTACTACAGGGTACAAGTACATCTGGACTCTTATCTGTCCAACGTCTATAGTCGTGGACAACCAGGAAATTATTTTGCTTATATTACTTTATTTTAGAGCCTACCAAACTTCCAGTTCTCCTTTAAAGTCAAGTGGTCAAGTCATTAATATTTTATTTGGGGGGATTAAATTTGATACAGATAAGATTTTAGTTTTGGAGCAGTTGTAAGATATTCAAAGGAGTAAGATAAATTCTTCACCTTTGGAAAATGTCAAGGCTAAGTTAATATCCCTCTTGCCTTTGAAATATGGCTCTATCTTTTCTTCTAATGATGAATCTAAATAAATATTCAATATGTGATATATTGCAGCATTGAGCATTCCTATGGTCTACCTACTTTCATTCATTTATTCACTTATACATATGTCTGTCCATCTGTCAATTATTCATGTTCACTTTTTTCTGAATAGCTCTATACTAAGGATTGAAATAAACACACAAAATAAAAAGTAATGTCCTGGCTTTCACAGATTAAGAAAAGTCCGCTTGACTTTAAGTGACCTTGGAGAAATAGATGGTTCTTGAACTTGATTACTTTATATTTAAGTAGTTACTAAAGGTTTTAAAAAAATAAACAGATATTTAAATAATATTTCTGACACATTGTAGAGTTCTCTGAAAGTTTGTTGAAAGCCTAGTGAATGAATAAATGAGATGAATAAATGAAATATTATCTGAGTGCTTACCTAAAACCTAGGAAGACCAAAAGATTCTAAGGAAATTCTATTTTCTAGATTTGGGCATGTTTTACCAAGTGCTGGAAATATTATATAATGAGAAAAATGTAAAATATCTCATTATATAATATTAAAAGAATGACAGGGCAATTTGTACTTATTTTTTGTGTATTTCACTATCTGCTACTCTAGGACTAACTCACTTTTACAAATGAAAGTTGGAAGAGGTAGCAAAAAACATTACAGGGGAAAAGAAAATCTAAAAAAAATCTTGTACATGGGAACACCAACATTTACATCTTTTGTTCTCCTGTTTTCTTGTATGTTGTGCAAGTTCCTGCCTAAAAATGAATTAAAGGGCAACTGTCAAGATGACAGCTTAAAACTAATCTTTTCTGCACTGCTTCTGGGATGTGCAACTGTGTAGTTTTAAAAAAGACACATTTAATCATCTCCTTATCTGTTTAATTTACGTTATCTTGTTACGTAATATTAACAGAATGACAGGGCAGTTCATACTTATTTTTTGTGTAATTCACTATCTGTTGCTCTAGGACTAACTCACTTTTACAAATGAAAGTTGGAAAAGGTAGCAAAAACATTACAGGAGAAAAGAAAATCTAAAACACGACTTCATGTTTCTTACAGAATAATTTGTTTTCTAAACTTTAAATTTATTTTCTATTTTATGTATTATTTTAACATTTCAAATTTGTGTCTAACCTCGCGTATAATAATTTACTGTAGGTTCACTCTAATTATAGTCCCACTTTCCATTTTTCTGTCATAGAGACTCAACATACATTTTTATGTGGCTCTGCAGCAGTGCATGAGATAAAATACTTGAATAGCAACTGACGTTGTGTGTGCTTTTCACCCCAGGAGATTTCTTTCAAGAAAAGCGATGGCCAGGATGTCTCAGCGTTTCTCTATCAGTATTCACGCAGCTTTTATTTGTGGCTTCATTTTAATCCTCAGGTATAAGAATTGGAGCCCTAAATGTGTACTCTCTGTTTACTATACAAAATGGCCAAGGAAGAGAAAAGAGGGGGAAAAGAATGTAGAAATAAGATTTTAAAATATGATTGCTGCCCTGATGTGAAGAAATTAGGTGCAAAACTCTAGCCAAAATTAACATGTGTGCATTTGTGTGTATGCATTTGTGTGTTGCAACCTCTTTGCTGAATCATAATCAACACCATTCTCAGAAAAGCTTATTAGCAAGAATGCCTATTCCACTTTGATACTTCAACTGAGATTTTTTTTTTTAATTCGCAGACTTGGTGCATATGGGTATATGTATACATGATCACTTATCATTAAAAGAAACATATTTGATTATGTTTCTTTATTAATAAGGTAACTTCATTGTTTGTCTGAAAACCACAAGATAAGTCAAGACCATTCCCCTCTCTCTTACAACCAGCTTTTTGAACTGTTCTGAATAATCTAAAGCTCTGTTCAGCTTGCAGCCAGATGTGAACAATCACTGCTTGACACAGAGTACAAATAACACCTACTCCAGCCATTACTCTTAAATTGGACCTCTGCTCTCGATGGAGGCTGAAATAGCTCTGGCTTGTGTAACTTACACATGGACAGTAGTAGGCACAGAATGAGAAGGAGGTCAGAGTGTTTAGGCTGCAAGCTAGAGGCTGCTCTGCTTTGGACATCTCCCAAATGAGAGTGGTCTGTTTTAAAGTGAAGCGAGGTCACAGGCCACAGTTCAACCTGAAGGACTCAGTAGGCTAATGTATTTGGCAGACCCAGACCCGTTTAAACAAAACAAAATAAAAAATAAAGTGAAGAAGGGTACAAGCCTAGTTTGAAACCTAAATGGCCATTCACTTTCATTTTTGAAACGCTTTGGAAATCTTCTAACCATCCTAGGCTAAACTGTTTATGGTTCATGGTGTTAGAGAAAATGGAGTCTTGACATTCTGACCTTGCATGAACCTGAGATATCGGAGAATGAAAAAGCCTGGAGAGCAGAAGTGCTATTCCCTTAGCAAGCTGCTATGTTTAATGGTTGTGGTCAGAGTTTACCAAGATCCTGGGATTGTGCTTCAAAAATGAAACTAACAACTCTTAATTCCACGTAGTATTGATTGGCTTTGTTTCTGCTGCATGAGTCTTTTATTAAATTTTATTTTTAAAGATAAGTTGCAATCACTGCTTCCTCCCGGATGTTGAGTACTTGTTGTGAAGCATAACAGTGTGTTCCACCTGCAGAGAAGGCCCCTACTGAGTTAATGCTCGAGTCCAAGGCATCTGAGCTATACAAATCAGGAAAACAGGCAGTCTTCCATTATGCTTCATTCCTTAATTATTTCTTTTTTGTTTACTTTTGCATTTTTCTTGAATGTTGTTTTTGTCAGAAATGAGATTGTCTTATTTTAAATCTTTGTAGTGAACTGATTCTCTCAGAAAAATGTATGAAATGTTTGCAGCTAACAGGGTGAAAATAAACATGGGCCACAAATTGCGGTTTGTACTAGTGAAGTTCATGGTTCAATGATTAGAAAAGGAAAGCAAAGAGGTGCGCAATATATTCTTTAAAGGAGACCTAGGTTGCATCAGAAGATGAAAAATGCATAAAAATTTCCTGCCATGAAAGATCATTTAGAAGTGAAAAGCGAAAAATGGAGGAAGGAAAAAAATGCTGTCATATTCCTGAAACAGAAAAAACTCTCAGTGTTAACTCTGGCTCCGCTGAGTACTTGTTGCTGTGAGGCTGTCAGACTCTGTTATTCATGGCCCACGTGAAGCCTACAACTCACTGACTGCCACTAGTTAAATCAAATTAAATTGGGCCACCTTGGCTCCTAGAGCTATGAATAGACCCACCCTCATTTGTTTTGCTTATGGGGAAAATCACCTGTGATAAGTATGCTCCGTGAAAAGGGTACTAGATTTCCCTTGAAAATTTTGTATTAAAACTTTTCAGAAAGGCAGAGTTGCTGAACATAAATGATTTAGGAAATGACCAGATGAGATATAAACCTCAAAAATGCTGATCCAAATGTACATGCATGTTGAAAAAAAATCTAAAAAGTGAAATTATTTTGTTAATTCCATTATATATTTGAAGGTGCACAGATCTTAAATGAAGATCTTGAATTTTTACCTGTGGTAGAAACATTTTTAACCAGGCACAGATCAAGATACAGAACCCTTCCTGTCCCTTAGGAGGCTTCCAGCTCACGTTGCATCGCAACTGTGCACCCCAAAGGGAGCCATTATTCTGTATCACACAAATAAAAGAAATGGAGTTTACATATTTGTACCTAATGTCTTTTACTCATCATATGTCTGTGAAATTCATCCCAGTTGTTATGTATACAAGTAGTTCATTCTTTTATAGTTATATAAACTAAATTACATGTGTATATAAAATATGCTTATCATATCCCCATACTGGAATATATGTGTATCTATTCCAGTAGTTCATTCTTTTATAGGTATATAAATTAAATTATATATACATACATATAATTTATTGATTATATCCCCATATTGGAATACATATGATATAGTCCAGTAGTTCATTCTTTTGTATGTATATAAATTAATATATATATATAATTTATATTTATATATTCCAGTATGGGGCTATGATAAATAAAACTGCTATGAACACTATTGTATATATCCTTTGGAGGACAAAGCACTCATTTTGGTCAGGTACATACCCAACAGTGGAATTGCAGGTTACAGAGTACATTGATTTATTAGGAGCTGCCAAATAGTTTTCTAAAGTCATCATACCAATTAACACTCTCAACAGCAATTCAAGACTTTTTGCTCCACGATTTCCCCAGCACTCTATATTCTTAATTTTAGCCATGCTGCTATCTAATATTTTTCTGATGATCATGTTGAGCATATTTTTGTATGTCTGTTGCCTCAATTGTTTTTAAAATATAAAATTTGGGACTATATGATTTGAATCTGTGTCCATGCCCAAATCTCACGTCAAATTTTAACTCCCAGAGTTGGAGCTGGGGCTAGGTTGGATCATGGGAGTGAATTTCTCATGAACGGTTTAGCACCGTCCCTTTTGGGCAGTTCTCAGAAGAGTGTGTGAGATCTGGTTTTTTGAAAGTGTGTAGCAACTCCCCACTCACTCTCTCCTGACCCTGCTTTTACTGTGTGAACCACTTGCTCCCACTTTGATTTCCACCATGAGTAGAAGCCACCTGAAGCCTCCCCAGAAGCAGATGCCACCATGCTTCCTGTACAGCTTGTAGAACTGTGGGAAAATTAAGCCTCTGTTCTTTATACGTCACCCAGTCTAAGGTATTTCTTTTTTGCTTTTTCTTTTTGTTGTTGTTGTTATTGTTGTTGGTTTTTTGAGATGGAGTCTTGCATTGTCACCCCGGCTGGAGTCCAGTGGCACGATCTCGGCTCACTGCAACCTCCACCTCCTGGGTTCAAGCAATTCTCCTGCCTCAGCCTTCCAAGTAGCTGGGATTACAGGTGTGTGCCAGTACACCCAGCTATTTTTTTGTATTTTTAGTAGAGACAGGGTTTCATGATGTTAGCCAGGATGGTCTCGATCTCCTGACCTCATAATCTGCCTGCCTTGGCCCCCCAAAGTGCTGGGATTACAGGCATGAGCCACCGCACCTGGCCAGGTATTTCTTTATAGCAGTGAAAGTACGAACTAACATAGAAGTTGAGCCTAAAAATTTACTCCAAGAGCCTTGGGGATCATATAAGCTTCTTGGCAGTGAAAACGAAGGTGAGAAAACAAAACCCATGTTTATTTAGTGCCTGTCATGTTGTGAGAACTTTACATACGCCATACCAATTCTTTTAACAGCCATACATGGTATTTTTAATGGATCTAAAATTCATGTTTATGAATACAGTTCATTCAGTTTGCTAATCTCTCTTCTTCTATATGCTGATATGTTTGATTTTCCATTATCCTCATATAAGTTGGAGATTAATGTGTTTCCTTATTTATGGAAAATAATGGTTATTGCTATGGCTTCTTGATAATATTTCCTTAACCTATTAGCAATCTAACACCATCAGGTAGGATAGTCTTCTGTATGGTTTTTCGTTTTTGAAGTTTCGCAATAAATCTCTGTTACCTTTGTAATTGAAAAAAAAAAAACAAAAAACGGTAGTGTTATTTCCATTTTAGGACCAAAGCAATCCCTTCCTTCCTCCTGGTTAAATGAGAAACCAGGTTCTTGCGTATCAAATTGTATTATGAGAGAGTAATCAATGACCTATTTGCTTTGTTAATTATTTTCCAAGGCATCTCGGTTTCCAGCTTTAAAGTAATAGTCCTAACTCTCAAGGAATCAAATATCTTCACTATCTTTTTAAATTTCAGCAATTCTCCTTTATCTCAGGTTTTCCTTTTATAAAAAAAAAAAATCTCATATTTATACATAGTCCCATTGACATAATTAGCCTGTTTAAGAAAAAGTGGATATAGCCGGGCGCAGTGGCTCAAGCCTATAATCCCAGCACTTTGGGAGGCCGAGGTGGGTGGATCAGGAGGTCAGAGATCGATACCATCCTGGTAAACATGGTGAAACCCCGTCTCTACTAAAAATACAAAAATTAGCTGGACATGGTGGCACACGCCTGTAGTCCCAGCTGCTCGGGAGGCTGAGGCAGGAGAATTGCTTGAACCCAGGCGGCAGAGGTTGTGGTGAGCCGAGATCGCACCACTGCACTCCAGCCTGGGCAACAAGAGTGAAACTACCTCTCTCTCTCAAAAAAAAAAAAAAAAGAAAAGAAAAGCAAAAGTGGATATAAAATAACTTGAGAAGAATATCATTTTCCTAACGTCACAAGCAAGTTTACGTGGTACCTTAGGAGAGAGTGTTTAAGTTTCTTGATGATGTTACTGATGTTATTATTGGGTAAGAAATTTCCTGCTTCTCTATTTTCTCTTCTTCTCTTGCCCCTACAACACAACACAAAACAAAACAAAACCCCAAAACCAGAAAGAAGGGAAAACTTTACTAAAAAAAAGGCAATTATATATTTTTTTAAAAGATTAAAATACACACTGAATATTAACCAAAGACTTTCCTGTATGGTTCTAATGAAGGAAGGTGAAGGTAAGCTGGCTAGGTTGTCAATGTATGGAAGTTTATGCTTTCCATATTTTACACAAAGCTGGGTACATAACACGCTCACACATCCTTGTTTGATTCATCATATTTTTCCTCATCCTCATGCTTTTAGATATCAGCGTTGTCTCAGTATGCTTGCTTATCTTGTGTCTAAACAAAAGCCTGTTCATTTTTGGTATTGTTTTTACTGCAAAACTAAAAACATCTTTCTTAAACCATCATAATAAACCACTTCAACTTCTAAAATGTACCAGATCCAGATCCTTCTTTAATGTCTTCATTAGGATGAATACATTATCCCTAAGTGTCACCAGGAGCAAATGCATTAACTTCTGAGCGCCCTTGGATAACATCAGTTGACATGGCATAATTCCAGTCTGCCCATATTATATATTTCAATTTTGGTATATTTTGTCTCCATTTTTCTATGTGGTATAATATTCAGTGGTTGGAGGTGTTCATACAATTTTAAATCCACATTTTGCCACACATTTGAGTAGATTATTGCAATTGAGTCAGTTGAGAAAAGGCGTATGGATTTAATATAAATGTGCTGTCTTATATTTAGCAATGGCAGTTGTATATTTGGATAGACAAGAGGGCTGGCTGCCAGCTCTCCATGGGGGTAGCAATTTCTGATGCTTTCCTTTCGTCTGTTTATTTTGACCTTAATGTAACTTTATTAAGTTAGAGTCCGCAATAAATTTGTTATAGAATTCAAAACACTCACCTACATTTTTGGAGTAACAATGTTTGTCTAGTGGAAGTTGGAATAATTCAGCTTAGTTGCCTACAAACCAATCTCATTTGAAAAGATTGAACTGGATTTTCATTAAGAGTAGGAAGCCGGGCGCGGTGGCTCACGCCTGTGATCCCAGCACTTTGGGAGGCCAAGGTGGGCGGATCACGAGGTCAAGAGATCGAGACCATCCTGGCCAACATGGTGAAACCCCGTCTCTACTAAAAAATACAAAAATTAGCTGGGCGTGGTGGCGCGTGCTTGTAGTCCCAGTTACCCAGGAGGCTGAGGCAGGAGAATTGCTTGAACCCAGGAGGCAGAGATCGCAGTGAGCTGAGATTGTGCCACTGCACTCCAGCCTGGTACCTGGTGACAGAGCAAGACTCTATCTCAAAAAAAAAAAAAAAAAAAAAGTAGGAGCCAGGGGCATCGGGGTGGATGGGTACAAAGGGAAGCAGAACAAAACCAAAAACGAGAGGTCAGGGAGAATGTGGGTGAGACGGCGATCAGGTGTTTGGTGGGAGTTGCTCGGTGCATGGAGAACGATATTTCTCAGCTGTTATTTTAGATATGTACGAATGGCTATTCTGAGATTTATATAAGGGCTGAACAGGATGTGACTGGGTGTGACAAAGATGTGACTTCCCAGGAAAAGCAACCAAACAAGAAAAGGACATGATAGAAAGGCATGACCTTCATTTAGAGGACAGTTCCTATATTCCTGCAGATTTGAAATCTTCAGCTGTGAAGGTACGCATACAAGGCTGAAGGAAAGGACATGTGATTGTAACCAGTATCTCTTGTTCAACTTTGAAATTCATTATATAGATGAGTGAGATATAATACTTTCTACTGAAGATGCATCTCGCATGGCTGCATACTCACAACTGTGACTACGGGCTGCAGAAATCAGAAGGGAGGAAGATCATGAAAGACTAATAGAAATGAAGTACAGTTGGAAGGAGAATCATGTCTCCCATCTTTTTAGCTTTGACACGAACTAAGGTTGAAAACAAAGTGTGAAATATTTGCAATATTTAAGAATTCATCATTGAAAATGAGAGACAACTACCTAATAAATAATAAATATTTCCCTTCTCCCAAAACCCACAAAGAAATTCTGATTGTGAATACTAGAATGGCTCCAGATGCCCATTTGGAAATACGTTCTCATCCTTATTTATCCATTGATTCAACAGACATTGTTTGGGAACTTGGTACTGCCAATGTCTGTGCTTAGTATGGAAGTACAGAGATGAGTAAGATACAGTTTGTTGCATTTTAGAGTCAACATTTTGCTGGGAGAGATAGATACCTGCAATTACTAGAGCTGTGCACATGATATTATGGGAATACTAAAAAGTTTTACATACGAGACAAAGAATAGCAAGAAAAGCAGTGTTAAAATTTTATGGCTATGTAAGAGGCCAATGAAAGACCAACAGAGTGAGGGAGGTTATTCCAGGAAACAGGTACTCATTGTGAGAAGGCTAAAAGATTTTTTTTTTAAAGGTATAGGATAAGCTGTTTTCTTTAATTCTTATAAAAAGTTTCACATTTGTACATTTGTTAGGTGGGAAGATATAAATTAAACTGAAAAGACAGGCAATGGTCAGACAATGGGATGCCTACCTTGTCCTGCTAAAGACTTGATAACTAGAATATAGGACCTACGAATGGTAGGCAAAGGGGAGTCACTGAAGGACTTTAACAAGGGAAGTTGATTAAATTTAAGTACTTGATATGATTCGGCTGTGTCCCCACCCAAATCTCATCTTGAATTGTAATCTCCATAATCCCCACGTGTAGTGGGAGGGACCCAGTGGGAGGTAATTGAAACATAGGAGTGGTTTCCTTCGTACTGTTCTCATGAGTTCTTTTGAGATACAATGGTTTTACAAGTATCTGGCGTTTCCCCCGTTGGCACCCTTTTTCTTTCCTGCCACCCTTAGAAGTAACTTTCATGATGATTGTGTTTCCCCTGAGGCCTCCCCAGCCATGTAGAACTGTGAGTCAATTAAACCTCTTAAATTTTTAAATTATCCAGTCTCAGGTATTTCCTTATAGCAATTTGAGAATGGACTAATATGGTACTATATTAAACACTCACCTTTAATCTGCTTTAAGTGATTAATTTAAGGCAATGGCTCCCAAACTTATCTGCACATTAGAATCCTCTGGGTGTGACAGAGGATTTTGAAAATTCCAAAACCCAGACCACATCTCCCAAGCCAGTTATGTTTTCTTGGGATGTTTGCTGGGAACCAACGGCTTAACAAATAGTTAAAAAGGGAGTGTTTTTTGGAGCAGATGAAATTGACTTGAGAAGGGTGTGCCAGTTCATTTATTTTTCTTGCATATACATTTTTCGCAACTCTTAACTTCCTAGTTTTTAAGTGACAGAGAATGCTTGCTGAAACAGGATCAAGATCTCTTAACAAGATAAAAATCTAGTCAGTTTTGTTCACTGCGTAGGCAGTTTCTGTCCAGCTAGGAGACTGGGCAGAAAGGATGATTTTCTTTTTTTTCTACCCTTTCACAAAATGTTTGCTTTTCTGTCATACCCATACTGTATTTGTTGGTGCTGTAGATTCTCTTCATGCCTTATCTTTGTTCCCTGTCCTTAATCCAATTTTCTCACTTTTCTTTCTCTCTCCCTTCCTTTCTTTTGCTTCTGTCTTCTCTTCCTCCTTTCCTTTTTTCTTCTCTTTCTTTTTTGATTACTTTCCTGGGGATCAGCCATTAGCGGCTCTATCTGGTCTGTCCAGCCATGCTGTCAATAGAGCCAGGTGAGATTTCCTGGATTCTACATCCATCCAGTAGCAACTCTGTCCCGCAGGCCGAAGGCTGCCAGGGAAGTGAATGTTGGACAGGAAACCCCGTGATCTAGGCTTGCTGTAACATTTAGCAACAGGATGCTCTTGACCAAAAACCCATTTTAAAGTATAGTTTCCTCTACAGAGATTTGGAAAAGCTCATATCTATTCTGTCTACTTAATGAAGTTATAATGTAGACACGTGAAACTACTATATGTCAAAATAAATGGGAAATCTTGAAAGCCTCAAAAATACCCAAGGCAGTGGTTCTGAGTTTTAGCTTGCATCAGACTCACCTGGAGGACTTGTTAAAACACAGCTTGCTGGACCTCACTCCCAGCATTTCTTCCTCACTGGGTCTGTGGAACCTGGGGATTTTCGTGTTAATGCTGCTGGTGGCAGTGTCTTTGGTTTGAGAACGTTGGTCTAAGGCGCTGTTATAAAATGGTCTAATTTATCAGTTTGCATCTGCTCTCTGGGATTCCCTCTAGACCTAAAATTTGGAGTTGCCATTCGGAACACAAAAGTGCTAAGAGGAATTTGAAATGACCAGGAGCATACGTCTCCAGAAAGTGGCTACCAAATAGAAGCTAGGAGGAGCTGAAAACAGATTTCACCTAAGGAAGCTCCACAAATTTCTAAGAAATTATATTTTAAACCTTGTGTTTCCTTGGATGATGAGTTAATTTACTTTACTGGGCTATGAAAGTAGTCAGTATTATCTTTACATTGAAGCCTGAGAAGGGACGGCTGAGAAGGGGCCTCCCGCAGGCCTCTCTGCTGCCTGCATGTTTAATGGCACAGTTCTGGTTTACTCTAATGAAGAGGAACAGGACACCATCAGCTTCAAAGCAAATTTCCTGTGCTTTAAATGGTAATGCAGAGAGCATACTAGATAATTTTAGCTGGAAAATCAAAATATGCTGTGACACAGCTATAAAACTCTTTGCTATGAAGCCAGTGTCATTCTGGCTGATGGCTATTAGACCTCACAAAAGGAGGTTAATTAATGAAACAAACCAGTTGTAAAATGGTCTGAAGGCAGTCTGGTGTGTTGTGTCAAGTTTTGAGGTGCCAAATGAGACTCCATCTACCTAAAAAGAGGGGAAGCTGGCTGGATGGCAGAGAAACTCAGAATGCCTGTAGATTTGTATCTCAATCTGGCTTCCACGGCATATCTACGTGTAATATGTGTGCTTGACCAAACAGCAGAACAATCAGGCCTTTGAAGGAATGATGGGTCAGCCTAATTGGTCTTTCCCAAGCAGTTGCACATACTGTTAAATTAAAAAGAAAAGATGGGTCAGCTTAAAGCCATTCACATGACTTGGATTAGCTGTCAAGGTCCCAGAAAGGCCAAAGCCAGGAATCCCTGCTCACTGTTTCTTCAGGGTGCAAGGATGGGTCCTGCTGGCAACATAGCTCTTGGTTGCCCTCTGCAGGGACAAACATCCAAAGCTGTTTGTTTGGGGAAAGACTCAAAAAAATTGCAGGCCTTGGAAAGATGGATGGGCTTGAGGCAGTAAATTTCAAGGAATGCCTGACTCTTTAAGGGCCTATCCAGTGCGGGTGATTTAACAAGCAGGCAATATTTTCAGGAACCGAGTTTAGTGCTTCAGATGTACAGGGGATTTGCTGACTTGAGGAAATGGAGTAATTCAAGTCTGGGGCAAATAGGAGAATATGAGAATTATTTTTTTCTTCCCTCTTCATTGGAAGGCTACAGCTTGTGTGTGGCAGAATGGCGGTGAGGGACGGGGAGGTGGTGGTGCTCTTATGATAAAACAAAAAATAATACAAAACAGTATACACACACACAACTCTTGTTTTTATATATTTATACTGATATCAGTGGAACTAATGGAAAGCAGATTGGTCACAGCAACATAGAAAATCAGTTCTCAAGCTTTTTCTTATTCCAGTTTTTGATAGTACATTGCTCTCATCTGTTATGTGAGGGTCTCAAAGTTATTTTCAAATGAGTTGTTCTTTAGAGAAGAAATGAAGACACTGAAGACACTTGCTCTGGGTCATATACAATAATAAAAAGTAACCTCTTTCTTCCAATGAATGCTTTCTATGGCCTTCAATTTCAAGGCTGACATGAAAGAACTTTATACTTCTCTTCCATGAGGCTCTTTCTGGGTAATAGAAGTCATCAGCTGAAAATTGAGATATGCACATTATATGTGCCTTCATAAATTAATATTGATCAACTCCTCAAATATCTTATGACTTCATGGTGACCTAATGCTTTGTCATTTCCTCATATATTAGCAGGATTTAGAACTAGTAAGTCTGGCTATGTAACTACTTAGTCAAAGATAGAGGAAAGATTAAGTCTCTAGTTTATTAATAAAGAATACACATTTCTTCTAGATACATTTGCATTAACATATCTTGAGGAAGTATATGGAGGGGACAATTAGGGAATTGGGTATAAATGATCCCTAAACAGAAGGCTTCACTTTTGTTATTTCTCTTTGTTGGAGACAGATGAAAACATGCTCAGTCATTTTGGGTGAAAATGCAGTAAGCCCAGCACTTTGGGCGGCCGAGGTGGGTGGATCACGAGGTCAAGAGATCAAGACCATCCTGGTCAACATGGTGAAACCCCATCTCTACTAAAAAATACAAAAATCAGCTGGGCGTGGTGGTGTGCACCTGTAGTCCCAGCTACTCGGGAGGCTGAGGCAGGAGAATTGCTTGAACTCAGGAGGCGGAGGTTGTGGTGAGCCAAGATCGCACCATTGCACTCTCTCTAGCCTGGGAAACAAGAGCGAAACTCCGTCTCAAAAAAAAAAAAGAAAGAAAAGAAAAGAAAATGAAGTAAGAAATATTGGCGGAGCGAAGGTAGCATAAATGCCCTATAGCTAGTTGTTTTCCCCCCTCCACAAGCATGAGAAAGAATATAACATTTGAAAGACATAAAAAGAAAGGGATGAGAAGCAGGCCAGTAACCACTTTGGGCCTCAGTTTCCTTGTGTACAGTAATAAAGTTGAGTAATAGCAACATTTCAGTATGTGTTCCACAGGAATGCAAGTTCTACTGCATATAAGCACACATCCCCCAAAATAATTCCATCATGATATAGGTTTGAGGAAGACGTGTTTAGTCGAACTGAACAGTCTTATTTACTGCTAGACTTCTCAGGCATTCATACGCCAGTGCACATCAGGGGTTTCCAAGAGGTGAACGTGACATACTGCTTTCAATCTTTTTGACACCACCACCATTTTCTCCATATTACTAGGGAAACATTGATTTTGATTATTTTTAGTGTCTCTTCCAGATCTCAAATTATATGAGTACATGTTTAGAAGATACGCGATAAAAAGAGATAGTATGAAATGGGAAATAGAATTAACCATGTGCTTTGGGCCATAATAGCTTTGTTTTACATTTCCATAACATCACAGCAAATAACTTTTTCCCTTGATTTTCCATGTGCTGCTTTACCGGAATAAAGAAACTGAAGGAGGAGAATCAAAAAGTTGCTAATAAGAATGGAAATGACTAGATATTTTCATGGCAATGAAAGACATCTTAGCATCAAGTTGGTAGCATCTAAGAGCTGCCATCAGCAACATACTACTCTCTTTCAAGGCATCAAAATATCTGACTGGAAAACCCAACCTCTTCTCTATCTTCATTTCCACCCTGGCCATTCTCAGAATATGACTATGCCAGGCCAGCCCCAGGCACTGAATCTATCTTGAGCCCTTACAGTTAAGAGCAAAAACATGGAGTGTTCAAAAGTGAGCCCTTATCAAGGAGTTAAAAAACAAGCCCAGCCTGGAAAGGTTAAATGAGATGGGATTTATTTATTTATCTTTTAAAGCATGGAGTAGAGTAAGTAGGAATGCCAGGTCTCTTGTGTGCCGTGTTATGCAACAGGTGGAGGTGATCAGTCAGTTTCCCTTACCATCAAGAAAGGAAGGAGAGAAAGTGTTTGTCGGCTGTAGTTGCAAGGATTTATTTTAAATATGAGGAATGGTGTTCTTACTATGATGGTTTTGTACCATGATTGCAGTTACCATTTAATTACGTCAAAAAGGTAGTTTCCTAAAAGACACTTTACCAATGCGTAACTAGTAATGTTAAGCCTTATTAAATTATTATTATGGGCCACATACCATACTGGGGACCTTTTAGGCATCACAACAGTTAATTTTCATCTGCACTTTTTGAGCAATATAATTTTATCAATAATTTATAGATGTATAAAATACAATTTACAGATATTGACTACCATCAGTATTTAGAGTCAGTTTTCAAACTCAGATCTGCCTGACTTCAAAAGCCACGCACTTGACCACCATGATGTATAGTTTCTCTCTTGTTGCACTGTCTCTGTGTAGGGCAGTTAACGTTTATTTGAGTTTGTTCCTCAACAATAATATGCAATGCAGATTAACTGCACTATAGAGACCAAAATAAATTTGAACAAAGAACTGACTTTGCTCTTTCTTGACACAGGGAGACAAGTGTAATCATAGGGAAGAACAGAGTCTAATGTAGTGGTTCCTGGTCGTTTGGGGCGTTGAAGTCTGGGTGCTCAGGATCTTTTCTACTGCCCCTCAGCTTGCCTTGACTTGTTACAGTGATTCTGCTCCTGAAGGCAAAAGGTGGAAAGCATAACATCACATCATGTGCATAGGTCCTGATGAACAGGGTATGTAATAAAAGGGTCCTGGGGTGCTCTGTGAAAGTGTGTAAGAATGGGAAGAAGTTGACTTAGAAAGATATTGTATACATTAAGTTTCTGAAAGTCAATCTCAGCTAGGTGTGGTGGCTTATGCCTGTAATCACAACACTGTGGGAGGCCAAGCTAGGAGGATTTCTTGTAATCCTAGCACTTTAGGAGGTCAAAATGGGAGGACAGCTTAAGCCCAGGAGTTTGAGCCCAGCCTAGGCAATGTAGCAAGACCTCGCCTCTACGAAAAAATTTAAAAATTAGCTGGGCATGGCGGCATGCACCTGTAGTTCTAGCTACTCGGCAGGCTGAGGCGAGAGGATCGCTTGAGCCCGAGGGTCGAGGCTGCAGTCATCCATAATGGTGCCACTGCACTGCAGCCTGGGTGACAAAGAAAGACTGTCCCCCAAAAAAGATGAGGTCAATGTCAATGTCACCTTCTTATATAAGACCTAAGTGGCTCAATTCAAACTGCCTATAGTTTTGCTTTGAAGGTTTACATGGATTTGTATAGATGACTATTTGAGAATTTGATTCATGGTAGGTAATTCTGTAATAAAAAGAGAAATAAATGAGAGATGCAACATCAAAAATGCTGTCTACATGTTCACTGTTTCACCATAATTTATGTTAGGTAAGTTCTCAGTGTTTGAAGTATATGTGTACACAATGTGGATGACAGCGTGAATATGTTTTGGAATGCATGCACACTTAAATGGCTGTTGATAAGTAGCCAGTAGTCGCAGCCATTTACTAATAATCATAATTTTCTTAGCTCTCTCTGGGAAGAATCCAGCAGGCCTTGCAGGAGACGCCCCAAGAGCCTGGGTTTAGCATCAGATAGGCCTCATGGTGCAGTGTGTAGGGGTTTATTCTAAACTCGAAGTCATGATGCTTTTCCATCCTGACCTCCTTCCTTGAGTCTGCACTTGTCCTGTGTGGAATCAGAGCAAATCCTACCATAAATCCAAGTTGGAGAATCAGGACAAATAATTCAAAGCCTCTCGTCAAATTGAATGAGCAGCCAGAGCCAAGAAACGTTATGTGAGGATATCTGAAAATATCTGGATAAAACTGAAAGAAGAGTCCGTAGGGATGACCCCAAGAATGAATAAATTCTGAATTCTTGCTGGGCGCATCTCTGCACGTCAGGGAGCCCTGGTGAGGTTCCCAACAGCATGGAATCTTCACACATCTCATTTCCACTGGCTTGCATGTGATTTTTCTAATTTCCCCTTGATCTGCCTCCTGTCTCAGTTGGAAGAAGAATATACGAAAAATGGAATCTAGTGTCCTAATGTTTTCGATTATTCTGCTCACTTGACACCCAGTCTGCTAGGACCCCAAAAGTTGCTTTTGATTAGGATTCCAAGTGTGTAGATTGATCACCCAGATTATTTGCAAGAGCATTAGCATCTTCACATTGCTCAGAACAAGTAGTAATTGAACTTGATAGGCTTCCTTTTCAATTGTCCTCAGTTGCTACTGAAAGCTTGCACAATTCTGAAAGCCTTGCCCTGGCTACCCTCTCTCACTAGATAACTGTTTGTATCTCATTTGACCAAAAAACTAAAATAAAATAGGCTCTCAAGCCTACCCAGAGTCCTTCAACTTTGAGCCTCCAAATTTATATCTGCAAAGGTCTTGCCTTTTTTAATCTCCAAAGAGTGACCTGTGACTTCTCTAAAACTGATCCTTCCATCTGGGCATTGAAGCCATAACTGCCTTTTTAATCAGAGAACTTGCTCCAGCAATGAACCCCATTCTTTCCTACATCTCTGATTCCTCAATCTCCATTTCTCTTTTGTCTTGGCATGTAAGTATGACGAAGTATCACACACATGCTTTTTTAAGACCTTCTTCTTCCACTCTGTTTTTCTCTTTTGGCCAAGCTTCCAATTTTATTGTTGTTGTTCCCACTATCTTCTCTTTCATTCACCTCATCTCAGTTTAACATATTCTGCATCATTTTCTCACTAATCACTGAAGCTATTCTTTATGAGTATCAACATCTTCCTAGATGTCCAATCTAACATCTGCTTTTGAGCCTTAATCTGACATGACTCCTCTCTGGTATTTGACATGCCTTTCTCTTTGAAACACGATTTCCCTGGTTCTATTTTCTCATTTGTTTTCAACATTTCTGGCTATTCCTTATTAGTCTCTAATTTCAGGGGTTTTTTCCTCCACTTTCCTCTAGATTTTGGAGTTATCTCAGGGTTAACTCTTTGGTTTCCTTCCTTCTCCTTTCCTTCTTGCAGTGTACTTAATCATCTTTTCCAGTCCTTTAACCTCAATAATGACATGGTGGCCATTGCCTCTTAAAATTTTATCTCTATTTCTGTCCTCTCTTCTGAGCTCCAGAAAGATACATCTGATTACCTACTGGACATCACCATTTGGGCATTATACCCATATTCCGAAACCAATAAAACATGTTCTAAAGTTTGGGGTGTTTTTTTACATGGGAACAATGAGGCGAGGAACAGTGAAGAATATATGAACATTCCTGGGCCAAAATTAGAAGTTGGAATACAGAACATAGATTTGAATTTGGGATGGCTTGATCTTTGCCTTAAATGTATCAAATAAAATCTTATGTAAAATAAGAAAAATTAATTACAGATTGAGTGCATGTTTGTGCAACACTTATTCATCAATTAAAACAAAATGTCAATGCAAGGTCTAAAAATGATTAGTTTACATGGTGTGTGAGCACTGGAGGGAATATGAAGGAAGCACTTGTTTTCCATTCCTCATATTTCCAAAAGAGAAAGAGGAGCTCTACTGAACTCCCAGGAGAGGAAAATGTGGTATAAAGTTTCTTTAGGTCCCTTAACAACAAATTCTCATGTCTGGAAGAAGAGCTAATTTGATCACTGAATTATGGGAAAGAACTGAGCATGATGATCTCGAAAGATCTCTCTTTTCTTCTCTTTTTCTCCTCCTCCTTCCCTCTCTCTCTGTCTCCCTTCTTCTCTTCCTCCCTTTCACTTGCATCTGCCTTCCTGCAAAAAGGGTAATATCTAATCTAGATTGCTTCTCTGAACTTCTGGGAGACACATTTTATTTAGGAACATTATTAGGAAACCCATCAAGGGTGTTCCTTGGAGTTGTTACCCAGTTCCAGATTATAGTGTTAATTAAGCTGATATTTTGACTCCATTTTTAATTTATCCTTGTCTGATTTTTTTTAGAATTTGGCAAGGGAATAGTAATGTGTTGGCACTTTGGAAGTGAATAAATAATACCCCTGATGACAGAAATAAAATGTGATAAATAGATTCATAAACTTGTGGGTTTGGAAGTTTCTTAAGATGCATTTTCATCTCTTATTAAAACATAAAAATTGTTTTTGATAGTTTTTAAAATTTTAATTATCTATAAGGAAGAGCCATTTAAAGTTATTTATATGATCTTGGTAGAAATTTTATTATGTTTTACATATTATATTTTTACATGCTAATAAAATACAAAAAAACCAAAATATCTAACATTGTCCTGTTTAAGAAATAATACTATCAGTCCTTGAAATATTATGAAAATAAGTATCTTTGATGTAACAAAAATGAAAGTGATGGAAAAATATTCTATATTAATAGATTGAAAGACAATATTTTTAAGAGAACAATACTTGAAACAATCTATAGACTTATGGAATAACTATCAAAATTTCAAAGGCCTTTTCTGCAGAAATAGAAAAGCTGATCTTAAAATTTTGTGGAATTTTCAGAAATCCCCCCAAATCTAAATGGTCTTGAACAGCGTTGGTGAACTCATACTTTGTTTTTTCAAAACTTACAACAAAGTCGTTAGTACTCAAAAAAAGTGTGATAATGATATAAGGCTAGATAAATGGATCAATGGAATAGAATTGAGAATCTAGAAATCAGACCATATATCTTTGGCCAAATCATGTTTGACTTTGGATCAGGGTTCCAAAAGCATTCAATGGCAAAAGAATAGTGTCTCCAGCAAATGATGCCGAAACAACTACGTATCCGTACACAAAAGAATAAAGTTGGC
This sequence comes from Cheracebus regulus, assembly GCA_963574635.1. Taxonomy (NCBI): domain Eukaryota; kingdom Metazoa; phylum Chordata; class Mammalia; order Primates; family Pitheciidae; genus Cheracebus; species Cheracebus regulus. The sequence continues at coordinate 51,272 of CAUYQU010052914.1, read as the reverse complement.
CCCTTACCTCCTACTATATATAAACATTAGCTCAAAATGGAGCTGAGACAGAAAGATAAAAGCTAATACTATAAAAGTCTTAGAAAAAACTGAGGGGAAAATATTCATAACCTTGTATTTGGCAATTGTTTCTTAGATATGACAAAAAAAGTAGAAGCAACAAAATATAAAATAAATTGCACTTTGTCAAGTTAAAACTTTTGTGCATTAACAGACACTATCAAGGGTGTGAACAGACAACCTACAGAATGAGAGAAAATATTTTCAAATCATATATCCAAAAAATGTCTAGTATCTAGATTATATAAAGAACTCTGACAACTCAATCACAAAAAGACGAACAACTGAAGGAAAAAAATGAGCAAAATACTTTATTAGACATTTCTCTAAAGAAGATATACAAATGGCTGACAAGGACATGAAAAGATGTTCAACATAGTCATTAGAGAAATGCAAATCCAAACCACACGAGAGGTCACTTCACTCTTGCTGGGATGACCAGACTGAAAAGAAAAGAAATACATAACGAGTATGGGTAACAATGTGGAGAGATTGAAATCTTCATATATTGTTCGTGGGAATATGAAATTGTGCATCTGCTATGAAACACAGTGCGGCAGTTCCTCAAAAAATTAAACAGAATTACCTTATGATTAAATGATTTCACTCCTGGGTTATACCCCAAATCATTAAATACAGGTGTTCAAACAAATTTTACATTAATGTTTATGGCAGTGCTATTTGTAATTACCAAAAGTGGAAAAAACCCAAAAGTCCATTAGCAATGAATGGATAAACAAAATGTTATATATTATTCAACCATAAAAGGAATGAGTTTCTGCTGTATCTACACTGAAAAACCTTGAAAACTTTATGGTAACTGACAGAAGCAAGACACAAGAGCCCACATATTATATCATTCCATTTATATAAAATATCCAGAATAGGCAAATCAGTAGAGACAGAAAGATTAGTAGTTGCCAGGGGTTTGGGGTAGGAGGCATGAAAGTGACTGCTTCATGAGTATGGGACTTCCTTTCAGAATAAAAAATATGGAACTAATAGGAATGATGGTTTCGCAACACTGTAAATTTTTTGATGTCTCTGAATTTACCCATTAAAATGGTTAAGATGGTAAATTTTATGTTATGTGTGTTTTACCACAATAAAAATTTTAATGTGTATGAAAAGGATTTGATGAGTCATAAAATCAGACGTGCAGGTAACTTGTTTAGTTCATTAAGGAACTGTAATGAAAAGATGACTAACTCTAATTAGGTAACACTGAACTCTACTACACTGTTGTTTCTTCTGTGCTGTGAGATACGAGTTGCTTTACAAATAGCTCTGGAAACAGAGGGAGGACAAGGAGTAGAGAACATAGAAATGTATTGAAGTTTCATATCTTGCAATCACAGATAAATACGTTACTATATAAAAATATGAATTTTCAGACTCTTTGAAGTGTTCGTTTAGCTATTGTTTCAATAGTATGCTCTAGTATTAAAAAAAAGCCTTTTGTCATTTCCTAGGGCCAGTATTGTATATGTGTGCTTTGAAGGAGAAGGGGGCAAGAGCTATTTGGCACAATATGTAGTCTTTAAAATATAGATTTCTATGCAAAAATACTTGGTATACATGAAAGAGGTGAATTTTTTTACTTGATGAAGTGAATTTTTAACTCCATGCAAAGCTAACATCTTTTATTCTTTGTAAAACACATTGAGAATATATTTGTTTCTGACTGACCATTGATTAATACCTTCATAACATACTATTTTTACGGAAACCACCTTTTCTAATAATACAGATTGAGCTAATGTGAATCAGACTTCATTGGTTTGGCATAACCTTGCATCCAGTTCTACTCTTAGATTTCTGTAGCAGCAGGTTCTTAGTAACTCCATCTTGCAAACATACGATATATCATGTCCCAGTTACTGGCATGAATGGAGTTTTTGGGAATCGCTCCACTCTTTCAAAAATGTCTTCGATATTTCTATGTTTACTTAGTAGGCATAAGGCCTTATGTTTTCACATAGAAGTAAGCTGTTTTCACCTGTTTAGATACCATTTATGAAACAGGTGGAAGGCAAAGGCTGTTTATGATATTTGCCTGATATAAGCCTTGGTATCTTAATCAGAGATATCAGGTGAATCTAGTGCAGGTATTAATATCTAATAATATGTAACTGAAATAGATGATGGAATGGGATATGCTCATATAGTATATGATGTAATGTATATGTGTTTTATGAAGTAGAAAAAAAGATCTGGTGCTTCTGTTTTTGGGCAAAGGGAAGAATTAGTCCAGTAATGGTCATATCACTTGTTTTAATGAAATGATGTGAACATCTAAATGGAAATATTTGAAAAACAGTGAGGCATTCTCACTACTGTAGCCATCAGAAAAATTTTAGCTGTTGAAGCCTCCATCATTGTGAGTTTTTAAGTGAGGACAACTTGGAACTAAGCCTCTCTGAACCAAAATAAACACACCGCATAAATGTGTTTTCAATGATTTAGACTCTGGAATTGTTTGTTACAGTAACATAGCCTATCTTACACCGATAGAGTATATTATAGACTTAGGCTAAGCAGTATGTTTAATACTAATGTGTAATGTATATAGCATACATGTATTTATAAATGTATATGAAATGTCAACAAACAATGACATATAAACATATCCCTATAATGTTATTTTGATGATAACTTTCTTCTCTCCAGGAAATTCATGTAACCCTACACTGGATTTGAGATATATTTGCCCTAGTTCTTGTCTGAATCCTCATTTTCTCATCAAATTTGAGATAATCCATGGCTCTGTTTCTGCATACCAGATTGTTCCATACTAGTTAACGTTAGACATATTATTTCTTGGTATAAAAGCTGACACATGAATTACAGATTTTTCTCATTTCTTAGAAATTTTAGAAATTTAGATCTATAAATTATATCTTTAATATTCTATTTAAATTAGATGTTTTCTGTTTTTAACTATCAGTTTTTCAGTAATTGAAAAACCTTGGAAATATGACTTTGCTGGTGTTTGTAAAAGTCAGTCAAAGAATGCTTCAAGTGGCCTTTTTACTGTCTCCTTAGGATTTGTCATGTTCTTGCAATTTATGTTGAAAATTTCATAAGCGTAGAATGCTGCAGTTTTTCTTCATAGAAACATCATGGCAGTAATTATATATTTACCTGTGCAATCTTTTAAAAAGTATCTTTTTCAAGAATTAGGCTATTAGCTCTATGACTATCTGTTTAGTTTAATACTTTGTCTCCTGAAGCCAGTACCAGGCTTGCCACATAATAGGGTTTTAGTAAATATTTCTTGGTAAATGTCTGAAAGAGCTTTCCAAAATTGATTTCTTCTTTGCTGAATTTTACTGGTTTTTTTTTTTTCTCTCCTCCTCCCAAGACCATTTCTGTTTACATGAGACTTTGCTGAAAAGCTATAGGAGAAATAAAACAGAGTTAGTTTTTGAGCTATTTTTTTTTTCTTCCACTCCACTTGACTTCATCTGGTACATGATAGGAACATAATTAAAGCATGCATGTGATTCTGAACACAACGCACATAGAACCACGTAAATCACTTGCTTTTTTAACTTTTTCATGATTGTGATTTATAGTGGTAATGACGAGATTGGGTGTCAGGAGGGAGTGTTGGATTTGTAATTAGAAAGTGAAACAGATGTTAAAGCCTTCATTTTAAATGATGTTTTCATTATAATAGTCCTCAGTGCTCACTGATCACTTTCTATTTCACGTTTTGAAATGCTCACTGAAAAAATCTGAATCTCTGGATAATGCCCACCATGTGAAGGTTTCACTGCAGTAGAGCACTAAAAAATGTTTCATTCATTACTCTTATAAATGGAGACCCCAAAAGACCCCATGTGTAAAGTCACACAGACAGAAACAAATTAAACCATTCCTTTTTTTTTTTTTGGATCCAAAATATTGGGTGTATAATCATGTTTACACCGTGGATACTTTACTCTGTGTTTTATAGAATTTACCTAGCTCATTACCTTGACCAAAATCCACTTTTTTCCCCAGCTGATCAAAGGAGGGAAGAAAGGAAACCTGCATACTAAATCAACCTAACACTGTTCAAAGATAAACACTGCTAGGGTAAACGCGTATATCTCAGCACTCTGGGTCTGGTGGTGAAAAACACCATTCGTGTTCTCCCTATGGTGTCCTTTAGTCAGAGTATGGGTCACACAGGTTGCTCTGACGGAGGCTACAAGGCCTTGATGTATGAAGCTTTGCTGACACTGATACATGGGCAGTAGAAAGAATGTAACACTGTTGATTTTAGTTCAGTTAGGATTAACAGAAGAATGGTGTCATTAAATAGGAAAGGTCATAAAATTGGTGGGAATATCAGAAATCACTTCAGGCCTATTGATCTTTTCCTCTGCATCCTTCATCTGCCCCCATCCCCACCTTGAATGTGAGGTATTGCACACGTCTGGCTGAAGTCAGAAAAACCTTGAGTCATTGCCAGTGTGTCTAAATGGGGAGATAAGAAGAAATAGATGCCGGTCTTACCAGCTAGAATGAATCATGAGGGCAGGGACTATGTCTCCTCTGTTTGTCACTACATCTGCAGTATCTAACGCAGTAAATGGTCTATGGCAGGGGCTCCACTGATAATAGTTATTATCACACCATCTAACATGCCAGCAATGTTACTCAATGATAATAATTGTTTGCTGTTATGACTGTGAGCAGCAAGTCAGGTAGACCCAGACTTTAGGCTCAGTCAAAACACTTAAAATCTCTAGGCCCGGATCTCAAGTGCTTGGTGAATCTGCAGACGAACTTCTCTTGCCTTGAGGAAATGCTTTTCTGTCTGTTTTCACCCATGGAAATGATTGTCCACATCTGAATGAGCCAGTCTGTTGCTTCTTCACATGAAATGTCACTCTTAGGAAGGAATAAACATCAGCCAGGGAGCAAATGGAACTGCATATGAGAGAGGAAAGTCAGGTAATGAATTACAGAGGTGCACTAAACAAATCTGCTTTGATGTGAAATTGGAGTGCTGGTGTCAATAAGACGTTGGTCAACCCCATTTGATAAAGCACATGGAAAGACACATTTAACCTTCTAATTCAAGAGCCTGCATAAATGTGTCGTGCACACACGCAGGCCTCTTTGATCAGTTAATGGACTCCTACTAAAACACAGTTTCATCCCCAAATGGTTGCTAGTCAAGTTTTTCCCCTTTTTCTTTACATTCCTTCACAATACCCCTTGACTTCATGAAATCACTCTACATTCTACTTCAAAGAGAGGTGTATGTTTATTATCCCTGTTGTACATAGAAGAAGAATAAAAAGCTTTTAAAAGGAGCATTGCAAATTTGCAGAGACTACATATCATTGTATAGAAGACTGATTGTGTACAAGAACAGACCTGTAAAATCCCGTTTGTTTAAAGACAGGTGTTCTCAATTACACGTTTCTCCAATTCTATATCCCTCCCTAGGAATGAGTGCTCTTCTTCTGGTGAGGAGACACTTATCAAGTGACATATCCATTTTTAATTAATCAGCAGTTAAGTTTTTTAGGTAATGAGGCCCTCATTATATTTTTGTTAATGAACTTGAAGGATAAATCTCTAGTCTATAGGTGACTCAATGCTATAAATAAAGTAGTTCATGAAGTCAATCTTGAACTTGAGAACATATTAAGGACTCTTCAAAGTAGGGTTCCTATGCTGCTCTCCCAAAGCATTATCACTGTCACTTTGTATTTAGATGTTCTAATTGTAATGTGAGAGCAGAGAGCAAGAGTAAAGGACCCAGCAGAGTGTGCTGACTGTTAGAGCATGGTAAAGCCCGAGGTCCTGGCTTTTCAAAACCTATCTTTGGATGGGCAGGATGCAGGTCCACAGAGTGGAAGTGTGATTTGTTACTGGGTCTGAGGAAAAATGTCTGCTTAAATATATACCACCTAGAAAGAAAAAGTAAAATTAAGAGTTATTTCTTATTCATGAATTATTTTTTGCTCCTTCTATTCCCATGCTCTCATCTGAATTTTTGAATAATCATGATAATCAGATCTGGACAGGCAGTGTCACTTTTGCATGAGACAATCTAGTGTCTGTCTTGTTCATGTCACCTGGTGGATCAGGGCCTCTTAGTGAACACCCTTGCTGCTGTGCAAGGTACAAGAATACGTCAGCTGGGCATCTGCGGGTGATGGCTCCAGGTGTTAGCCCACGGGAAATTGCTGAAAGTCAATGCAGATGTCAAAGCTCTAGACACTGAGTTGCAAAAGCCATGCAGGCAAGGTCATGTTTTTGGTACTTGTAGCAAAAACCGAAGAGGCATTCTGAAAGCACTACCCACTTTGTCCCAGAGGGAGAGTTGACAAAAGTTTGCTCCACGGCAGAAAAACATTCAACAAACCTAAAACGTCCACTGTTCCCTGAGGGGAAAAAAAAAAGAGTTTAAAGTGTGTGTCTGGTGTGTCTGAAAGAAAACAAAACCTGCCTCTTTAATGTTGTCTGCACATGGCAGGTAAATGAGTCTTTTCTAAGCCAAGGCCCCTTTGTCTCTTGGCAACTTAGCATTTATTTCTTCATGCTCAGCAACAAGAAATTCCCCCTTTCCAAAATTCAAGCCATCTGGGCTATTAGCAACATAATCAATCCTAGCCAATAAATCACCCCACCCAATGTTCTTGACAACACAGATTCTGTAGTATGTTAAAACATTACAATGAATAACAACATGGTATGATCGATGAGACCTCTTAGTGCTCTCCACTTCATCCAGCTGGGAAAATTATGGCCTTCAAAATCTTCATAATTATGAGCACTTATGTCTTCTGAGAAGACATGTAAAAATGTGTTAATTTTGTGGGATTTTAAAACCACTTACCCATGGAAGAGGCCTTCAGCTTAGCTTGACAGAAGACATTGTGATCAAAACCTCTTAATTCTTTCTGTGACCAAGCAATGAAAGAGTTAATAAAAATCAGCAATTTGGATGCTGGTTAATAATGCAAATTGGTTTCTTATGGTATCAAGTAAAATGTAATTTTGGCTTGGCTTATTTTACATATAGTTCTATTTCTTGGGGTTATGTTTTATAGATGAGACACACTATTCTTTGCTATGAGAATATATAGTGGTTTGCAAATATTAAGCCATTAATATCTTCAGTCTCCTCAGGGCAAGCAAGTTGGGAGCATTCTATTTCAAAAACTCAGAATCAATGTGCTAAGACCATGTACACTCCCCACAGTGGCTGCCATGATAAAGTACCTTGTGCAGAAATGCGCTCAATGACTCATTATGAATCTTCTTGATTCTTTTTTCACCAGGTAACATTTCTTGAGAAGCCACCTAACTTATATAATAAAAATAATGTATGGTGATTCCAAACACCAGAAATGATATCCTAAGTACACTTATAAAAAGCCCTCAGGAGACTTGTAGATTAACTCTTATCAGTAATAGAGAAGATACGAAATATTTAGAGGGAGATATAAATAGGTACCTGTAAGCCATCATTAGGCACTTAATATTGTAGATGGCTTGAAAATTTGTTTTAGTCCAACTCTGACTTTTTCCCTGCTCTAGTAGCAGTTAGACTACTAATTATGCTGTACAGTTTTGCTGCATCAAGAAAACATTATTCAAGAAAGGGCTAAAGTCCAACTAGTGTGCAAGACACAAATAAACCAAGAAGAGAATTTCAAAAATATATAGACAGATGGTAGAGCTGAGAGGAAGAGGTACTCTTATGCAAGACTAGCAGGTATTTACATACTGAAATCAAGGTAGTTTATATGTCATATATTATTTATTATCTGCTATATACACACACTTAGGGTCACCTACAAATAAAGCCATTCTGACAGTCCAGAGCACTAAAATTCAGTACTTCAAACTAGAGGTTTTTCCTTGAGTGACATACTGTCTAACTTTTAAAATATCTTCAAAGGATGTTTCTCAAAATAGCCCGGCCTGATTCACTCCAGCATCCTTCATCACTTGTCAATCAATAAGTCATTCAATCAATCAATCAATCAAAACTAGGTATTCTTATAAACAACCACTCCAGAGCTTTTTTATTTCATCAAACAGTGAAATCTAGGGAGAAAAAAAGGAATTGACATGTAGTTGCTAACTTTTTATTTTCCAAACAAGAACCTAAATAACAGAGATTATCAGTACCATATGCAATCACAGGTGTTTAAAAAGATATATTTTAATATCAAGAAAAAATAAAGATATCTTTTAGAAGAAAGTATAGCTCTTTTCATGAATGAAGAGTCAGGACCTTCCTGATACATATGTATACCTGTACATACACAGAGTTATAAACATACATGCATACATATATGTAATTGTCTTTTTATTTTATGAATTTAAACTACAAATTATTTTTTATTTTAGCAACATTTGATAGATTCTGGGCAAAAGGGGAGGCCTGAGCATAATTCCAACCTGAAATAGTCTTTTATATGACCTTTGGCAGATAATCTTAGTAATATGAAGGATTTCCAGTCATAATTTAATTCTAAAACATTAGCTGAAAGAGAATCTTGGATTTTGATGTGTACACCAATTATTCATTTGCTGTCTTTCAGCTCCAGACCTTCTCATTTACCCTTTGAGATGCTGGTGCTGGGTCTCTGCAAAGGGCATTTCTGCTTTGCCAGTTTGCTTAGCCAATAGGGGGTGATAAGAGAAGACTGCAAGGATACAGAAGGAAAAAACAAACTGGTGCCTTCTTATTGATCCTTCTATGAATTTAGAGCCTGCTTGCTGACTGCCTGCCATAACATTAGCCTAGCAATGCATTTTCACTGCGAAGTGGCAGTCCCTTTTAGTGGAATCCAGTGGGTACTTTTTACAACATTTGTAAAACCAACTTGTTTGTACCCTGCAAAGATCTCAGCACTAGCCAGCTAGTGCCCTTTCTTCAAAGGTCTTGGTTCCAGGCTCATGAAACAATGCTTTCAAGTTTCTAAATTCTATCAACCCAATCTTTTCTTTTTGTTCCCTTGGCCTTAGGGATGGAAGTTGCTTCCTGCAGTTGCTTTAGAGCAGGGTTGGCAAGTGAGTAGTTTTGTTAATTTGACTGGGCTAAGGGCTGCCCAGATAGCTGGTAGAACATTATTTCTGGGTTTATATAGGAAAGTGCTTCCAGAAGAGATTAGCATTTGAATTAGTGGACTGAATAGAGAAGATCTCTTCTCACTAATGTGAATGTCATCCAAACCACTGAGGGTCAAAATAGACCAAAATGGTAGAGGAAGGGTGAATTCTCTCTCCTTGAATTGGATCATCCAATTTCTTCTGCCCTTGGAAATCTGAGCTCCTGGTTCTTGAGCCTTCAGACTGCAGGACTTATAACAGTGTTCCCCCTGGTTCTCAGGCCTTTGGACTCAGAGTGAATTACACCTCTGCCTTTCCTGCAGGTCATGGGACATCTTGACCTTTATAATCCCATGTTTCAATTCCCATAATAAATCCCCAGATCTATCTGTATCCTATTGGCTCTGATTCTCTGGGAAATGCTGCCTAATCCAGCAAACTACAGCTTGTAGGCTGACTCTTCCTGCTGCCTGTGTTGTTGTAAAGAAGGACTTACTGGAACGCACTGAGGCCCACTTCTTATGTCTGAGGTTGCTGTTTTCTCACTTCCACTGTAGAACTGAGTAGTGTGAAGACTCACAAAACTAAAACTATTTCTGTCTGGCCATTTGCAGAAAAAAATTTCCTGATCTCTTAAAGAGTTCTCTTTACCCTTTCAGTTACCTAGTTAAAAACTTCATATCTAGTTAACTGTGTTTCAAAATGTTAAATTCTCTTTTCAAATAAATGGATGAAGTTTCTGTTTTCACATAGCTATGATGCGAAAAATTCACAAATTAACAAAAAATGAACCTATAAGAGGACTGCAGATCACACCCTGGGAAAGTGAAAACCAAACAATCATAGATGAGAAGGACCTCCTTAAAGAAGTCAGCAAATCAGCCAGACCCTGGAATTGCCACATTCCCAAGGCTAAAGAAAACAAAACGAAACAAAAATTTTACACCAGGGAAAAATGATAAATGATCAGGAGGAACTTTTTAATTGCATACTCTAAAATCAGGTCAACCTGCAGCAAGAATATTTATGAGCAAATATCATTGCCATGGAGATAGGTACCAATAACCGATCAAAAGTGTATCTTTGAAACCAAACTGTATCTCAGGGAAAGAAAGATAACTATAAGTCTGGCATTTTCCTTCACTCTGCTCTAATAATTTTCAGTAGATTATGTGAAATTTGGAAAGGTGGGCTCAAGCTCTCCATACAGTTCTACATTCCTTTCTTTACATGGCACTTTTTTTTGGTTATAAAAAAGTAAAAAGCTATGTAAGAATGAGAAAAGAAGTCTATCTACTCATTATTTTTATTCCATCTTTTGACAGAAACATTAGTGATATAACTAGTGGGAATAGAATTTCAACATGATCTTCCATTAGGTTACTTATTTTTGGCTGCTTGTTAAGAAGGGTTGCTTAATGCACTGCTGTAAGGACAAAATCACATTTTTCCTACCTGGTCCACAAGAAATACATCCTTGGTTTTCAAAGGTAAATGTCAGTCACTACAGAGAGATTGCAGTTTTGATCACCATCTCTGGAGATTTTGTTAGCAACATTTCTTTTTTATTGGAAATCACTTTTGTAAGACATTAAAATGTTATAATAAATTTGTGGCCTCTAAATCTTATGAGAGATGAGCCAGCTAGCCTACAAATACTTTCCACCAGAATTGGTAGATAAGTCTTTTATATTTTCTAAGAGGTTATTACTTTATACACACAAACACACATACACACACAGGCACACCCACACACACATGCACACATACTTCTCAACTGAAAATCATTCCTCCTCAGTCTGATGTTTCCTAATACATGCTTAATGTAAATTGGTAACTGCTTTGTATTTGAAACTTGCCAGAGCCATCAATTATGAAAAAATATACATGTATGATAGGAATCTACAGTGGAAAAAAAAGGAACAATTGAAGGAAGCTTTGAACATACCCTTGGTATTCAGACAATTGAAGAATGATCTAATTTAATTATAGCAAATCTGAGCTTCCTGCAAAATCCCAGAGAAAATATTTTTTATGGTATCCTTTCTGCACCAGGGCTGTCTCTGTATCAGGGGTTGGCATACTATGGTTGGTGGGCCAAATCTGGCCCTCTGCCTGCTTTTGTAAATAAAGTTTTATTGGAACACAGCCAAGCCCATTTGTTTACATGCTATCTATGCTGCTTTCACACGACAATGGCAGATTTCAAATGCCAAAATATTTACTCCCTTACCCTTTTCAGAAAAAGTTTGCTCAACTCTGCTCTATATAAATCAAGTATTTTAAATCATATTATTTGACATCTAAATTTTATATCCCTTCTCTCACTAGTCTTCAAAGAGCCAAAAATTGGAGAATATAAATTTATGTCATTCCAAGTCTCAATATATCTGCAATGAATGCATTCACTTTCACTCGATTTCTGACCTTTTTCTCTTGCTGCCTGTCTGGACATCTAAGTGTCCTCATTTACTTCCTTTCCTTCACCCTCCACACTCCTGGATGAACAAGTGTTCTCCATTAAAACTGGCCCAAATTCCACTCCTTTTCTAGGTGATTGAAATAACCTCCAATACACTCTACTTCCGTTCCTTGCCTTCTTCAATCCATTCCCCTCATTATAAATAGAGCAATCTTGCCAGAATGCAAATTGAACGTGTCACTCTCTTTATGCAACAAATTTATTGCTTTTCATCATCTCTAAGAGTAGTTTCTAACCTTGTGATTATAGAACATTGGTATGAGGAGAGCCACTGTATGATAGTTTTACACACACACACACACACACACACACACACCCCTAATTAAAATTCAAGAACTGCATTTTGAGATTAGCTGTTTTTTGATGAAAAGACAGGATTCTAGGTTATTGTTCTGCATTCTTTTGTGTGATGATCAGTCAGGTGTAGCCACAAGAGGAGATACAGGAGAGAGTCAGGAAAACAAAGTTTATTGTCCTCATCAGTCCTAAAAACAGGAGACATGACACTCCTCACAGAACACATGGGGAGGTCTCGCTGTGGTCAGGGGCAGAAAGCAGGAGTTAGGAAGAGCCTTTACTGGGGTTCTGGAAAGAAAGGCAAAGCAGGGTGGGGTGACCATCTTAGGACTGGGTAAGTTAAATAATCTTGGTGGGCTTTATGCTATGGGCTGGTCCCGAGTTGCCTGGTACCTGGCACTGGGATGATTGAGACAGAGGAATATTATCTCCTGAGGCAATTCACCAGAGCTATGGCTCTGGATTGGTTAGTTTGCATTACCAAACATAAGCTCCTGTCTGAGCCTTCTGCTATCTCTACGGACTGGCTGCCTTACGGAAAGCAGTCGCTCCCAAACCAGAACAAAATTTATCAAAACATCATAATATACAGAAAATAAAAATGTAAGCATTACAGTTATTCTTCTGTTTATACTTTCTTCTTGGGATTCAGACACATTTTTTCTTAAGAAGGAAAGAATGGAATACAGTTGCAGCAAGTTCATCTGGAATTATGCATTAATCTGGATATATGCATGGAAGGGTGGAACATGTGGAAACAATTTTTTATGAGAATTGGTGATCTGCAGAAAAGGCACAGAGTCTGAGGCTGTCATGATCTGACACCCATGATAACCTTCTCCGTGGAATCTCCCATCAGTTCATCGCAGAGTGCTCTGCCTGTGATGATGATTTATGGTGGCTCCTTGCTGTCCCTTAGACTTTCCCGCTCTGCACCTGGCCTGCTCCGTCCCCTGCCTGCAGTGCTCTTCCTCAGCTTGATGTAGTCCTATTTATTTTTCAAAATCGGGCTTAGATAACTCTATTCAAGGGAGGCCTTTTCTGATCTCTCCAGGCAGAGTCCTCCTCTCCCCAAATACCCTGTGCACCTCCAGATCCTTCCCTCATAACCCGTGTGCACAATATTCAATTACCATATTGTCTTCCATCTAGAGGACCTCAATGTTATTTTTTTCCCTTCTTCTTTACATCTATAGTGCCTGGAACGGCGGACTACACCTGTCATTTAGTGGTGTAGTGGTCTAGTAGTCAAATAATTACTTGCCGAATGATTGAATCTCTTTTTGCTTCCAAGAAGTCAGAGAAAGTACTGATGTTTAACTCCACTCTGTCTTCTCCTCCCAAGGACTAAAACAGGGAAGAAGCTTCATTTACACCCAAGAGTCATGAGTTGGGTGCTATGTCTCAAAGCATTAAGAGATGAAGAGCCTTACTTTAAGTAAATTAATTCCCAAATGATGTCATTTCATTCCTCAGTAGGAGAAGTGTTTTGAGGTAGAAACTTTTCTAGTATTACTTGCATTCAACCACGTCCTGTGCCAACTGAAGTACAGAGACTTCTCAGTTGACGTAGGACATGATTGAATAAAGTGTATTCTGTATGGACAGAGTGACAAATTGAGGAAGAGTCTTGGAGAATCCATAAGGTCACACAGCCTTATTTATATGAACTCAGAAGAAACAGTGGATGCCAGATATAAGCAGAAACATTTTTCAAGAATAGTTTGGGAGGCTGTCTACAATAAAGAACAATGCCTCGTTCTTTTTAATCCTGAACCCACCATGTGCCAAAAATGTAGTGCTTAAAAAAAAAACTCAAGCCAGTAATTTGAACCTATAGGATTTTTAATATTTTACCAGAGGTTTTGTTTTGATGTGTAGTTGTTAACTCAGCCAATTAATGATGAAAATTTCACACAACCAGCTTCCATACTGTCTTTATTTTAAAAAAAAAACTGGCTTAACTAGCTATATTTATCTTATGAAATCACAGAGTTTAATGAGAACTTATGACCTAGTAACAATGAAATAGCAGATTTTCACCTTGTAGTTACTCTCTAAGAAAAGAAATTGAGGAAGTCTATTACGGAAGCAGTTTGAGAGTTTTGCCATGAGATTATCCAGTGTGACAATGAATTGTGAGTGAGAAATTGGTTTCTGGGTTTTCAACAATGGCACCGGAAATAATTAAAGTTGATCAGTGACCAGAAACCAGTGAAACTGGCAACTTTAATGGGGCTATTTTGCCCTTGAAAGTTTTCCTGCAAACATAGGGTAATGCCATTAGTGGTGAATTTGCCCACCTGTAACAAAAATCATTTCCTTAGGGCAGAGTAGACGTGAATGGAAACCACATTGTGATGAAGAAAAAGTCTGGGATGATTTATGTGTGTGGTTTGGCTTGAAAGTGGGTGGCAGAGGTAAAGAAAAAAAATTAATGATCTTTACAGGGCTCTTTTTTCCCCTCTAATTCTATGGAAAGAGCTGTGTTCCATGAAACTGGAATGATAAAATAAGGGCCAAAGGAAACCATAGCAGGGGTTATTATTAATATGTTTTCATAGACATGGACAATACATGTGAGATACAGTGGCATGATTTGCACTGGAATAATATATATCACTTAAATGGTGTGTATGTATTGAAAGCTGAATGGGGAGAATAGGGTAAAGGAAGTCAAATTACAGGAGTAATTTTCAAAATCCAATAGTTGGAAAATAACCAGATAAGTAAACCTTATTTATTTTATTTAGGTTACACTAAGAGCCCAGACTTCACCACTACGTAGAATATTCATGTGACGAGACTGCACTTGTACCTTTTAAATTTATACCAAAAAAAAAAAGAGAAATGTTTGCTTAGTGCTTACTATGTTTCTGACATTGTTCTAAGAACTTTATGAATATAAACTCATGTAATTGTCATGAACAACCCTGTGTGGTAGGACTATGGTTATCTCCCTTTCACTGCAGCCCAGAGAGGTTAAGTAATTTGTATAGGGGCACACAGCTAGTAAGCCGTGAGGCTGGGTTCAAGCAGAGCCAGTCTGCCTCCTCATGCTCTGCCTTTAACCCCAAGGATAATAGACTTACCCAGAGTGAGAGTAGCGAGATATCCTGGGAATATGCAGCATAAATTGTGCGCAGTGTCAATATTAATTAAAGAAGCACCTGATTAACTTTTTATAGTGTAGCAGAAAAACGTCTCCAACACCCAACTGAGAAAGGAAGTGGCTTTTTATTTGGCCGGGAGCTTCAGCAGGCTAATGCCTTAATCACTGAGCTCCCCAAGAAGCAGCTTCTTTCCCTTTTTAAGGGTTTATAACTCTAAACGGGGAGCAGAGGTGAAAGTGTGTTATTGCCCTTTGGCCGGGCAGCTGACTTCACAGCCTTTGGCTTCACTGATTTGCTCGTTCATATGTGGCACACGGGGGAACAGGCAGGGAAGGGGGCTTGCAGAGACAAGACAAAGGCAGCATATCATTAGTTGGCAGAGTTGTTCCCAGGAGTGGGTCTGGGTGGTGTAAACGTAGAGGATGTGACCCAGTTCTGGGCTCTGGCTGGTAGTGACAACATTCTTTGCCACACTTTCAAGGCTTCTAGATAGTTTAGACATTGGGAACCGAAAAGGGAGTTATCTTCCCAGTCCCTTGGCCTCATTATGGCCTGGTGAGTGGCATCAGCAAGCCACTTGACTACGGATTCCAGTTCTTTGGTATTTTATCTTTCTTTACCCTCCTTCTCATCCAGAGGGAGGAGGTGGAGGCCTGCGAGGAAGGACATGGGGAGGGGGTGTCCTCTCTCAATGGCACTAAAACATTTTCTGTAGCATCCCCGCCTTACTTACCCCCCATGCCATTCATGTTTGATTCTTTTCCAGGGTGAGGAAAATAAAGGAAAAAAAAAAAAAGGATAAGAGAAGCAATAGCAAAGTGATCCAGAATATTTGGTGAGTTACTTCTTGATTGAGATATTATTTATTAATGCAGTGGCTCTTCTAATAGGATTGAAAAGGCTAGTGGTTTTTCACCAATTTTCTTTTTTTATGTTATCTTCAGTTCCTGGGTACATGTGCAGGATGTACAAATTTGTGACATAGGTAAAAGTGTGCCCTATCAAACTGTCGCCCAGGTATTAAGTCCAGCACCCATTGCCTATTTTCCTGATGCTCTTTTTCCCTCTGCTCCCCCTGACAGGACCCAGTGTGTGTTGTTCCCCTCCCTGTGTCTATATGTTCATGTCGTTCAACTCCTACTTATCTGTGAGAACATGCAGTGTCTGGTTTTCTGTTCCTGGAAGGATAATGACTTCCAGCTCCATCCATGTTTTTGCAAAGGACATAATCCCCCATAATTTTTTTTTATGGCTGCACTGTATTCCATGGTGTATATGTACCACATTTTCTTTAGCCAGTCTACCAATGATGGGTATTTGGGTTGATTCCATGTCTTTGTTATAGTGAATAGTGCTGCAATGAATGTATATGTGCATGTATCTTTATAATAGAATGATTTATATTCCCTTGTGTATTTACCCAGGAATGGGATTGCTGCGTCAAATGATATTTCTGCTTCTAGATCTTAGGTAAGGAATTATTGCACTGTCTTCCACAATGGTTGAAGTAATGTACATTCCCAGCAACAGTGTAAAAGTGTTCCCCTTTCTCCACATCTTCACCAGCATCTGTTGTTTCTTGACTTTTTAATCATTCCCATTCTAACTAGTGTGAGACAGTGTCTCATTGTGGTTTTGACTTGCATTTCTCTAATGATCAGTGATGTTGTGCTTTTTTTTCCTATATGTTTGTTGGACGCATAAAGATGTCTTCTTTTGAGAAGTGTCTATTCATGTCCTTTGACCTCTTGTTAATGGGGTTGTTTGTTTTCTTATGAATTTAAGTTTCCTGTAGACTCTGGATATCAGACCTTTGTCAGATGGATAGACTGTAAAACTTTTCTCCCATTCTGTAGGTTGTCTGTTTACTTGATGATAGTTTTTTTTGGCTGTGCAGAAGCTCTTCAGTTAAATTAGATCCTATTTGTCACTTTTTGCTTTTGTTGCACTTACTTTTGACATTTTCATCATGAAATCTTTGCCTGTGCTTATGTTCTGAATGGTATTGTCTAGATTTTCTTCTAGAGTTTTTACAGTTTTAGGTTTTGCATTTAAGTCTTTAATTTTTTTATAAGGTGCAAGGAAGGGGTCCAGTTTCAATTTTCTGCATATGGCTAGTCAGTTTTTCCAAAACCATTTATTAAGTAGGGAATCCTCTCCTCAGTGCTTGTTTTTGTCAGGTTTGTTGAAGATCAGGTGGTTATAGATGTGTGGTCTTATTTCTGAGTTCTCTCTTCTGTTCCATTGGTCTATGTGTCTGTTTTTGTACCAGTATCATGCTGTTTTGGTTTCTGTAGCTTTGTAGTATATTTTGAAGTCAGGTACCTCCAGCTTTGTTCTTTTTACTTAGAGTTTTTCTTGGCTATACAGACTTTTTTTTTTTTTTGCTTCATATGAAATTTAAAATAGTTTTTTCTAATTCTCTTTTTTTTTCTTTTGAGACAGAGTTTTGCTCTATCACCCAGCCTGGAGTGCAGTGGTGCTATCTTGGCTCACTGCAGTATACATCTCTCAGGTTCAAATTCTCATGCCTCAGTCTCCTGAGTAGCTGAGGTTATAGGCATGCACCACCATGCCTGGCTAATTTTTGTACTTTTAGTAAAGATGTGGATTCACCATGTTGGCCGGGCTGGTCTTGAACTCCTGGCCTCAAGTCATCAGCTCACCTTGGCCTCCCAAATTGCTAGGATTACAGGCTCAAGCCACCACACCTGGCCAGTTTTTTTCTAATTCTGTGAAGAGTGTCAATGTTAGTTTAATGGGAATAGCATTGAATCTATAAATTACTTTGGGCAGTATGGCCATTTTCATGATATTGATTTTTCCTATCCATGAGCATGGAATATTTTTCCATTTCTTTTTGTCCTGTCTTATTTCCTTGAGCAGTGGTCAGTAGTTCTCTTTGCTAGAGGTCCTTCAGTTCCCTTGTTAGCTGTATTCTTAGGTATTCTATTCTTTTTATAGCAATTGTGGATGGGAGTTCATTCATGATTTGACTTGTCTGTTGCTGCTTGTCTATTGTTGGTATATAGAAATGCTTGAGATTTATATATGTTGATTTTGTATCCTGAGACTTTGCTGAAGTTGTTTATCATCTTAAGAAACTTTTGGGCTCAGACAATGGGGTTTTCTAAACATAGGATCATGTCATTTCCAGAGACAATATGATTCCCTCTCCTTCTATTTTAATACCCTTTATTTCTCTCTCTTGCCTGATTGTCCTGGCCAGAAATTCTAATACTATGTTGAATAGGAGTGTTGAGAAAGGGCATCCTTGTCTTGTGCCAGTTTTCAAGGGGAATGCTTCTAGCTTTTGTCTGTTTAGTATGATATTGCCTGTGGCTTTGTCATAAGCAGCTCTTATTACTTTGAGGTATGTTCCTTCAATACATACTTTACTGAGAGTTTTTAGCATGAAAGAAAGTTGAATTTTATCAAAGGCCTTCTCTGCATGTATTGAGATAATCATGTGTTTTTTGTCTTTAGTTCTGTTTATGTGATGAGTTACTTTTGTTGATTTGCATATGTTGAACCAGCCTTGCATCCCAGTGATGAAGCTGACTTGATTGTATAAGCTTTTTGATGTGCTGTGGGATTTGGTTTGCCAGCATTTTATTGAGAATTTCGCATCAATGTTCATCAGGGAAATTGGCCTGAAGTTTTCTTTCTTTTTTTATTTTTTTTAAATTTATTTTAAGATCCAGAGCACATGTGCAGGAAGTGCAGGTTTGTTACACAGGTAAAATGTGCCATGATGATTTCTTGTATCACAAAGGAATTTTTCTTAAACTTTTTTATAGAAGTTATCTTAAACCCTCCTCTAATTAAAGATCCTGAGAAATGAGAGATGATATGTATCCTTTAGCTGTGTCTGTATATGATTAAAATATTGTGTGAGTATCCTAACTATTCACGGGACTGCAAAATTTTCTGTTACACAGAACAAGTGTAACTTCCTTCAAAGTCAGTTGGAATTGACTGGTCGTTTTCTGCATATGTGGGAGGAATCTATATGATTTCACCAACATTCTCTCAGCCACCACCCAAATGATTTCACTCTCATCAAGATCAAAATATTATGACAAAAGAAGCTGTCTTTGTCAGCAACATAGGCACGTCTTCCTGTCCTGCATCTTTTCTGATGTTTCATACATGAGTTTTATGAAACTGAACTCGCTAATTTGACGTATGGTTGACTACACTCCAGGACCTCCTTTGATCTTTAAGGGAGGTTGTCTCCTTTGTCTCAGATGGGTTCCCAGTGAGTCATTTTTAAGCCATTCTAGACTGTAGAGTCAATTAACTTTGTACTGAGCCACAGTGAGGGTTGGTGTCATTCTTTGTCTATGTACCTGTAGATTCTTGAACTCTCAGATTACAACCTATTAGTTACAGCATATATGCAAAGCCACTAAAGTGGCAAAATAGAAAGCTTTGTGCGACACAACTCCTAGCTCCTACTGCAAAGTCAAAATTCTTTCTCAAGCTATAGTATGAGTACTTGGAAAAGGAAGATATTTGCACTGTCAGGATTTCAGTAAGCAAAGAGTATCAGTGGAAATCTGTGTTCAAGTCTCTACTGAAGTAGATTGCCTCAAAGGTTGAGTAAAAGGACTAAACGTATACTCATCAAATTCCTCATTGATCTATAATGCATATCTTGCTTCCAGATATGTCTTCTGGCCTAAAAGTGTAGTCACATCCTGAGTGATAATATTTAAGCTGTTTCCTGAGGTCAGACTAGTGGCCATCTTCCATGCTTTCCTTATTTGTACAATAAGATATTTAGAAAGCATAAATATAACAAAGGTGGTCACTTACAATTCAGAGAAATTAATGTCTTTAAAAATAGACAAGATTCCCCAGAAAAGTTGTGCCTTGTATATTACTACTTCTTGGTAGCTCTTAAGGATTTGAGCAAAAGCATCGGAATATAAGCCTTTCAGATCATTAAAGATATAGCTTTAAAACAGTATAAATTTCTAATGTTTCCAAATCTCTCTCTCTCCTCCTACCCTCTCTCTGACAGTGTGGCTAATCGTATCCTTGCTGCATAGTGTAATTGGAAGGGAAAAGTAATCTTTAGAGCTGACAGATCTTAATTTCCATTTCTTCCGTTTACTAACTATATGAACTTAGGTAAGCTTCTTAATCAGAAACTTGGCATTTATATTTGTAAATTTGGCATGAAAATAATTTATCAGCAAGGATATTACAAGGACTAGATAACACATATCCTCTATATCATTTAGTACATAGAAATGCAATAACTATCAATTTCTCTTTCCCTTTCAGTTATAAATGGCAAGTAGAAGCAATACTCTTTTAAAACAGTTGGGATCTGATGTAAATAACTTGGCCACCTGTCCTTAAGTAGGATAAATTAAGGAGGTCTAAGGCCAGGAGCCAGCCCACCATCAACTCTTCTATCTTACCTTTCTTTTCTTGTCTTTGATCATTGGAGAATTGTGGTATTTCTCTTCAAAGGCAGGAAGTTTGTACATCTGCTACACTGTGTACTTGCTCCTTACTGGATTATACAGCATTATCTAAACAAACAAGAACATACCAAGCACTTCCTCCGCATTGAGTGCACAGCCAATTGAGTCAGACTACCATTTCTTTGTAGCTTGACACACCTATAGAAAGATCAAATACGAAACCACCTTCCAGCTGCAATTCCCTAAAAAGAACTGACTCAGGGTGAGGCCATTTTTGTGGTGTCTGAAAGACTCTGATTGAGTTAAAACATTTTCTAGGCTGGTAAAGAGATTAATGACAAAGAAGGATCTGACACCTGCCCAGTTCAATTGTAAATATATGTATTTAATATATGTATTCATATATACATACTGTATGCATTAGAATTATATATTTTAGTATACACAAGTTTATTATGTGTGTAACATAATACATACATCATATATTAATATGGATTTTAAAGTACATATTATATATATGTACACACACAGTTTTCTTTTTCAAGTAAAGTATATTCTGGTAAACTAAATAATGATACTTAAGAATATCTACTTTGGTAGCTGTGATTCGTCAGTAAAATGTCTGCCTATACAATGCTTCTCCGTTTCAGAACATGTCAGATTCAATTTCTATTTCCCTTAGCCTTTTTCCTTTTACTCTATCATTAAGTTTTCTTAATTCTGTCTCTGAAATGTATGTCATCATGGCCACTATCTTGGTCAAGGTCTTAATTTCCAACCTACAACATTGCAGTAGAGTCCCAGCAAGATTTTGTATTTCCATTTTTGATTCTCCTCAATCTATTCTCCAATTGTAAAATAATCTTTCCCAAAAAACTCATCAGTTTGTGATAAGCAGGTTACAGGCAACTAAACCAGGTTAGGGAATTCTCCATCCCTCACCAGAAACAGACCCTCCAAAATCTCAGCATGTCGCAAGCCCAAAGCAGAGTTGGGACAAAGTCAGGGACCAACCTGGCCTTTCTTTACCATCTAAGGTCGACCCTGTGGCATCACTGCCACTTCCAGAAAAAGGTGGAACTTTCTATTTGCCTCAGGAGTTCTCAGAAGTTGGTCTGTAGTTCGGCCCTCTCTCCTGTGGGCAGAAAGATGAGATAGACTTTGTTAAGATATTGTACCCTTTGGCCATTAACTTTCTCATATATCTTGGCAATGACAATCAGCAAAACAGCAACAACCATGATCTCAGCACTCAGCAGGTCATTCTTAGTACTTAGATCCTTAGTGCTTAGATTCTTTTTTAAGATTTTTTTATTTTTAATTTTTGTGGGTACAGAGTAAGTGTTTTTAGAAAATGTTTCTATTCTTAGTGCTGAGATCCTTAGTGCTTCATTCTACATCATGCTTAGAGAAGCCTCTTCTTTTGATTTTTTCATTTGTTTTTTAATAATTTTATTGAAGCATGTTTTTCATATCATAAAATTCACCCATTTTAGGTCTACAATTCAGTGATAT
The DNA here is from genome assembly GCA_963574635.1 of Cheracebus regulus. NCBI lineage: Eukaryota > Metazoa > Chordata > Mammalia > Primates > Pitheciidae > Cheracebus > Cheracebus regulus. Next base: position 29,289 of record CAUYQU010052914.1, on the reverse strand, counting down.
TTAGTATCTCTGCTAAGCAGCACGGCAGTCGCCATAAGCGAGCTTTAGAACATTATCAACCCCCCACAAGATCCTCCATGCTCTTTTACGGTTAATTCTTCTTCCCACCCCAGCCCTAGACAACCACCAGTCTACTGACTATTCTTTAAATTTCATATGCATGTGATCTTCCACATCTAGCCTCCCTCATATTGTAGTATGGGATGAGTAGCAGTTCGTTCCTTCCATTGCTGAATGACATTCCAGCGTATGCATATACCACATTTTGTTTACTTATCACAGTTGATAGATACTTATGTTGTTTCCAGTTTAGGGCTATTATGAGAAAGACTAATACAAATACTCATGTGAAAGTCTGTGTAGATGGGAGTTTTCGTTTCTCTTGGATGGATGCTCTAAAGAGCAGAATTGCTGAGTTAATTGGTAGTTTTAATTTACATTTTTGAAAGACTGCCAAACTGGTTTCCAAATTAGTTGCCCCATTTTTCATTCCCACCAGCAATGGATAAGTGTTCGCATTTCTGCACATCCTGGATAACAGGTGTCAGAGTCAGGTTTGTGGTTGTCTAGAAGGTGCAAAATGTTATTTCTTTGTGGTTTTAACTCACATTTTGCTAATGACCAATGATATTGAGCATCTTTTCATGTACTGGTATGCCATTTGTTTATCTTCTTTAGAGAAATGTTTGTTTCTATCATTGGCCCATTTTTTGATTGACTTGTCATGTTACTGAATTCTAAGAGTTCTTTGTAAATTCCAGATATATGTCCTTCATTGGATACGTGCTTTGTAAATATTTTCTCTTAATCTGTTGCCTATATTTTTATTTTCTTAATTTAGTACCTATCTTTACAGTTCGCTTCCCTTTATGACCAGGAATGTTTATATTCCTTTTAAGTAGTGATAAAAACTTTATTATTTGTTCAGATGTTTTGAACATCTTCGTTGAGATGTAATTCATGTGTCACACATCTATTTAACCTATACAATTAGATGTTTTAAAAATATATTCACAAGGATATACAACCTTCGCTATCTAATTTTAGAACTTTTTCAACTAATAAAAATAACATTATTATCATTAGCTATCACACTCTCTCCTCCCCTCCCTTCCTACTCTGTAGCCTTGTGTAATTACTAATATACTTTCTGTCTCATTAAGTTTCTGTATTTTGGCTATTTCATGTAAATTGAATCAAATAATGAATGGTATCTTGTGACCAGCTGTTCTCACTTAGCATGTTCTCAGGATTCATCCACGTAATAGTATATATCAGTACTTTATTCCTTTTTATTGCCAAATAATTTTCTGTTGCATGAAATAGCACATTTCATTTTCATCAGTTAATAGACGTTTGCATTGTTTCTACTTTGTAGCTATTATGAATAATACTTCTCTAAACATTTGTGTACAGTTTTTTGTGGACATATGTTTTCATTTCTCTTGGATATATGTGTATTATAAATGATGTAAATATACACTTATTATGTGACCCAGTAATTACACTTGTATTTGTAATTGCTGGGTCACATAATAAGTGTATATTTAAGTTTTGAGTAACTGCCAAATTTTTCCAAGGTGAGTACATCATTTTGCATTCTTACCAGCAATATTATGAGGGTTCTAATTTCTTCCCATTCTGACCAACATTAGTTATCTCCTATCGAATGGATGTAAAGTTATATCTCATTTTGTAAGTTGCTTTTTCTTAAAAAGTTTATCCCTTTCTTTGCCGTATGCTACCTGAATTTTCATTAATGACAATAAGTTGGTGGATGAATTCTGCAACAGATATTAAAAGTAGTGCTTGATGGTTTTCCACCGAAGGAATATGTGACAAAAAGAACTAAAAGGACTAAATGAAAGATGTTATGTTTTTGACTTTTCTCTACAAATAGCAAGAAGGATCTCTGCTGCAGACTCTGATGAATGGGTGAACCCCTAGGTTCTTCCTATGTGTACCTAGAATGGCTGGGTATATGGCTTTGATCAGGTCTGTACCTGGTATCCTTATAATGAGAGAAATAACTCACTTAAGGACAGGAAGCAGTGCAACTTATTTAACTCCTGTTTATGCATTATATTCAGGAAAGCCACAAATTTTATGAGTCATTGTGAAACCAATACATGAAGCTGTGTAGCAGCCAAAATACCCCTGGCAAATGTCCATACAATAGGCAGAGGTAAAGGCTTCTGCTCAGAAATTCTTGCCACTTTTGTGTTGTGGCCTTCATATTAGACTGGGATTGATTGTGGTTAAGGACACCAACAATTTGACAAATTGGGTCAGGGTTCTACAAATGTCAGCCTTTTTCAACAAAAGTCTAAACTAGTGGTGTTTGTTTAAATTAGAGCATATTTTACTACTACTCAATGGAATTACTCAATGTCAATAATGATTCATGGTCTCACTCATCAGAAAACCTCTGTTCTTTGGAGCTTGAAGAATAACCAAAACAGTGATAGGTCAGTGAATAACTTCAAAGACAGTGGTTATTCTAGCTAGACCATGTTGAGATAGTTCCCAACATCTAAGCGGCTCACTTAACAAGCCTATGTTTGAAATAACCAATATCTTCTCTTAGTCAATATTTTCTGGTGACAAGAAATCCACTCAAAATACCACCACTAGGGGAGGATATTATAATAATACAAAAGACATGGAAAATAATTGTATATGGGTAGTCAGCATGGGAACTTAATATAAGAAGACACCAAAACAACTACAAATGTTTTGCTGACTGTTCTTTGGAGTTTTGATGTAGTCTCTCCACTATGCTTCTGCTGTCCTTCTCTCTTAATATACCAGACATTGGCATATTGGAAAGAGAAAACAAAGTTTGAAGGCAAGAGCCAGGGGAAGCCAATTGAAGTGTTAATCTTGGAGCAGTGGACACTGAGACAAAGCCTATCAACAAATGAGAACTGCCGATGGCCTGGTTAAGAGACAGAATGAGCTACAGCAGGGGCAGTTCTGTAACAAATTACACAAGCATAGAAAATCTATGGGGTTTTCCTTTTACATATAATTTAGTGTGCTTTACCAAACCCAGAGAAAACTCTTACAGTCCTATATCTAAGCTTAGCAGTATAGTCTCACTTTTCAAAGTTGACATTCCTATTTAGGCATAAGAATTTGATGGTCTCCATAAAATGACTGAGTGCTCCTTCCAAGTAATTGCAGTAGAAATACATGACATCCTCCCTAATTTTTAAAAAAAGATTAGACTTTCCTGCAGCATAAAAATAAATTGCTTATATGGCCGGGTGCATTGGCCTGTGCCTATAATCCCAGCATTTTGGGAGGCCAAGGCGGGTGGATCACTTGAGGTCAGGAGTTTGAGACTAGCCTGCCTAACATGGTGAAATCCCGTCTCTACTAAAAATACAAAAATTAGCCAGGCATGGTGGTTTGTGTCTGTAGTTCCGGCTGCTTGGGAGGCTGAGGCGAGAGGATCGCTTTGACTTGGAAAATGGAGATTGCAGTGAGAAAAGATTGTGCCGCTGCATTCCAGCATGGGTGACACAGCAAGACTTTGTTTCAATTAAAAATTAAAATAAAAAAATAAATTGCTTGTATAAGCAGGAAATGAGAGAGATTTAACCTAAATGAATAAATACATCTTTGCAGTTTTAGCCAATGTTAACATTCTATATGAGACAGGCTAATTGCTTTCTTCAGAGTTAGAGCTCTTCTTGAGGGGGTGAATTCACTCAAGGTATGCATTAATACTCTAGAAATACATTGCCTGTCACTTCTTACTGCTTGCTGCTTAATTAACAGGGATGTCAGACACTTCTGAAAAGGCTCTGGTAAATTGTCAAATTCAACAAAAGAAAGAAAATTTTAGATAAAGCACCTTATGTAAATTAGGCCTTCTCCTAGCCCAATTTCCTTCCTTCTTCTAACCACCGTTACCATCATTTTAGGTGACTTTTGTCTGCCATTTAAAAATGAAATGTGATTCTCTTATTCACTCTTTGGCAACATTCCCTGAAATATTCTACTAAGTGTTTTCAATTATTTGCCAGTCCCAATAGAATCTCAGTAAGAGGTTTTAAAAAGATATCCTACCCAGTACATAATATTTTGTAATTTGAATGCTATCCATATTGCAATATAGATATATTAAGCAATGCTAATGAATCTTATAACTTTAAATCAATACATTTGTAAAGGACTAGCCATATTTTCCAAAAGGTTAAAAATTTTAAATTTTAAAGGTCATTTTCAATTCTTTGTATTAGAAAGATCATCAAATTGATAAGCAATAAAATTGCAAAAAAAAAACCCTAAATTATTACTAAAACTAGTATTATTTGATTGTGTAGATTTTTATTAACTTACACAGAAAATAAAGTACTTATTGGTATTTAACTTATTAAAGTTATAAGTAGAAAAAAATGCCTTCCATATTTGGTACTGGAGTTATTGAGTGGAAACCACACTAGAATTAGAAAGAGAACTCATGGGTACTAGAGCAGGTTTCCCAGTGTTTTACGATGTGTGGCCTTTTGCAGGGTATTTAACATTTCATACTTCAATTTCTCCATTTTTGAAGTGGTGATAATAATATGTGCCCTGCCTATGAGAATGTCATCATGTTTAAATGCACAAAGCTATGCCAAGGACTTTGTACATTCTGATGTGCTGCTGTGTAAGTGTAAGGCGTCACTACAGTTTTTCTTCCAGTTGTGCTAGATCTCATTGCCACTCTTAAATAAATGATGGATTTAAAGTGGATCATTATTTTCAACTTCCCTACAAATCTTTTAGTGATAAGGAAAAACAAAGAAAAACCCCATTTAGAGTCCAATCTGGCCGGTTGCAACATTTCTAATTTGTTGTCATGTTTTTCTGAAGATTTGTAATGTGCTTAGAGATTTAAGACCTAAGACTTTAGGAAATAAAACAAGCAGGAGAGGGAAATCAAATCCTGTAAATAGAAATCTAAGATTGAATTGTGAAAATTAGCAAGAAATGAGTTAGAAAACTGAGCAATTTTATAGATTGCATATCTATTTTTTAGTAACCTCTCAGGTGTTACAAGACTGCATATCTATTTTAATGATTCTTGAGATGTTTCTAATCTTAGGGCATGGTTATGAAATTTTTAGTAAAATCATAAATGAAAGCTATAAATGAATTTTTAGAATATTGAAATCAAGAACTCACAAACTCTTGTTGCAATTTGGAAAAATATAAATTATCCAAGCAAATCGACCCTTGTCAAATTCCTGTTTTGATAGAGTAACAAGGCTGGGAACATTGTTGCTGGGAAAACACTTGGCTTGGTTAATTTCAAAAAAAGTAAAATCCTTTGTCATTTGCCATCAGGATAAATGCTGTAATAAGTAATTGTTCTCTGAGTAGCAGCTTCTCAAAAGTGTCATTTTATTCCTTTTTTTTTTTGCATATTTCACAAATTTGAATATTCCCCGAAGAGAGTAGTATGCCTTCCGCATGAATAAGATGATTATAGGATGACAGAATTTTTCTTGAGAGCCGTTTTAAGAGTCATTATGTATACTTTGTCAACTTACAGTTGGATGCCAGATGCACTAGGCAGTGAGACCATTATTTAAAATAAAACAGAATAAAATAATTATGGCAATTGACCAGTTGCAAACTGAAAAGAGAAGTCTGTGTGCTACAATTTTTAAAAGAAGTATTTTTGTATCCAGGGACATGTGATTTAAGCTTAATGGCTTTGCCCATTGACTTTTCAGTTCTCCTTCATGTCTCTCATTGATTTCCAAGTTATGAAGATTAGGTGGCAGTGATGCAAAGGTCACTTTTGCTCCTGCAAAGGTTCTAATAAGTAGGCTGCAAACAATCTTTTTTCCCACCCATAACTGGCTGTAATCAACACAAATCTAATTTTTATAATTTGCTGCTCTTTTATATTAATAGAGAAATTTCTGTGGCTGTTTTAAAAAATACTGTGCCTGAGGAAAATCTGCTCTCTAGTAATAAAAAGTTACCTAACTGATGTGCATTTAATATTCAAGAGTTCATGCTGTCCATAGATAGGGACATTTTATAGCTTTGGCCAGTAAAATTAGATTATTAGGTGCTAGTGCGTGCATTATTAAGTTTTTTTGACAAAGAGAAATGATGGAGAAAGTTATACTATCATATCATCTAATTCCCAAGTTTTTTGCTTGAAAGTGGCACAAAGACATGAAGAATGTTGTTGATTATTTATTTATGTATTTATTTGTCCTCCTCTGAAATTAAAGCTACCTATTTGGACCACTTAGGCTTGGAACTAGAGATCTGGAAAAGCATGGAGATTCTTTATTTGTTCAACAGATATTTGGCCGGGCACATTGGCTCACACCTGAAATCCCAGCACTTTAGGAGGTAGAGGCGGGTGGATCACCTGGGGTCAGGAGTTTGAGACCAGACTGGCCAACATGGTGAAACCCCATCTCTGCTAAACACACACACACACACACACACACACACACACACACACACACACACACACACACACACACACAGAAAATTAGCCAGGCAAGGTGGCGGGTACCTGTATTCCCAGCTACTCAGGAAGCTGAGGAAGGAGAATCACTTGAACTTGAGGGGCAGAGGTTGTAGTGAGCCGAGATCATGCCACTGCATTCCAGGCTGGGTGACAAAGCAAGACTCCATCTTAAAAAAAAAAAAAAAAAAAAGATATTTTTTCAACAACTACTGTGTCCCAGGCTCCGTTCTACACACAGGTGATGTTGGAGTTTATGAGACAATCACAGTTCCCAAAGTCCCTGTTCTAATGAGCCTTGTATTCTACTATGCAGACAACAAAGAAAACTTTATCTGGGGCAGCGACCTCGGAACTGAATCTTGAACAATAAGAAGGAAGGGTTGCTGGGCAGAGAGATCAGCAAGTACAAAGCCCGAGAGGAAGAAATGAGGTTGGCATATTTGAGATCCAAAACGGGACCAACGTGGGCACGGCCAAAGTATGAGAGTAAGGGGGAGAGTGGCATGAGATGAGGTCCGAGAGGAGTGGGCATCAGTCTAGTTGTTTCTGCACTTTAAAAATATATGTGAGGCCAGGCATGGTGGCTCATGCCTGTAATCCCAGCACTTTAGGAGGCCAAAGCAGGAAGATCACAAGGTAAGGACTTCAAGACCAACCTGGCGAATATGGTGAAACCCCGTTTCTACTAAAAATACAAAAATTAGCCAAGCTTGGTGGCAGGCATCTGTAGTCCCAGCTAGTCGGGAGACTGAGGCAGGAGAATCACTTGAACTTGGGAGGTGGAGGTTGCAGTGAGATGAAATCATGCCACTGCACTCCAGCCTGGGTTACAGAGTGAGACTGCGTCTTAAGAAAGAAAGAAATAGTAAACATTTAAAACAATGAACAGTTCATGATGTCACAAGGATATTACCAGGGTGCTTTGACCAGCTAGTCTGACATTACCTGAAGATGAAAATGAACAAAGGAGTAGCATGGCTCTGCCTGATAGACACTATTCTGCTGGATGATTTATGCAACTTAAAGAAAGAAGGGTCACCTGATCTGTAGGCCAAAAATATTGCAAACATTCTAACATAAAGGGATATTAAAATTTTTCTGTCCTTTAATACAGGAAAAATAAATGGTATCTAGATTAAGTTCTTAGGGAGAAGCTAGGTGTCTAGATTTAGGTCTTAGGGAGAACCTACTTCATTCATCTAAAAAATTGTCTATATCAGAGACTGTGGTGTTATTGTTATGAATATATGGGTTTTCATCCATGGCTAATGGATCGCAATGCCCCTAACCCTTGTTACTGTCTTCTGTAGTGATGGTGGACACTTTAGGCCTCAGGAGCAGAACACGGGAAACGGAATCTCTCCCTCTGATTTTCTCCTCCTCCTACCTGCCCAAGGCAGAAATCTAATCTGACTGTGGGTGAAAAGAAACTCATTCTAGATGGGGTCCTGCCTGGTATTCTGGAGAAAGAAGCACTGCTCAGAGAAGCCAAGAAGAACCTGAACAGACACTCCTTGCTGGGTCTCCCCACTCCGTCTATTAGCATGAGATCATGCCCCTTCTGCCCATTCACTGCTCTACACAGTGGTCAATCATGTCTACATAACGAGGCCTCCAAAAAACCCAAGAGGACTAGGTTCAGAGCGTTTCCATGTAGCTTCCCACGTGGAGGTTACTGGAGGATGGCGCGCCCAGGGAGGGCCTGGAAATGCCGTGACTCTTCCCCATACCTCACCCTATGCCTTTCTTCATCTGTATCCTTTGCAATATCCTTTATAATAAATGCTTAAACACAGTGTTTCCCTGAGTTCTGTGAATGGCTCCGGCAAATTAATCAAACACAAAGAGGGTCGTGCGGAAAGTTCAGCTTGAGGCCATTCGGTTGGAAGTTGCAAAGACCTGGACTTGTGACTGTTATTTGAAGGGAGGGGACCAATCTTGGGGTCTGAACTGTCAACCTGTGGGATCTGAAGCTGTCTCCAGGTAGACAGTGTTGGAATTGAATCCAAGGACACCCAGCTGGTGTCCAGTGCTTCTTGGTGGGAAAATAAACAAACCTACATTTGGTTATAGAAGTCTTTCATGTTGATTGTTGTGGTGTAAGAGCAGAGGGAAAATGCAGTTTTAGAATTTTCTGAAACAGAAACAGAGTGTCAACCATAAGTCTGTTCATCTTATTTCTTCCAGCTCTTTCTCTTTAGGTAGAAGGACATATGATTATGGCATCATATTTTTCAAATATTCTAAAATAGTGAATGTTTCCAAAAAGCTTTTAGCATAAGCTTTGCATCTGTGAGTGTGAGACACTAGACTGTAGTTGGCTGTAGATACAGGTAGATGCTGGAGCCACCTTGCCTGAGTCCAAAACCCTGCTCTTCCTCTTATTAGCATATGACCTTTGACAAGTTTCTTATCTGTGCCATTATCTCTTCTTTTGAAAAATGAATATAATAATATTACATATGTGATGGAATTGTTTTGATGCTTAAATGATTCACTGCATACAAAAGGATATAGTACAGTTCCTGGAATGTAAAAAGCATACCACGTAAGTATTACTTGTCATTATGTGAGTGTTTCTGGGAAGAAAGTCCATATAAAACCCCCTTACCTTTCATCCCAATAGTATAAGAAAAAAAAACTCTAAATACCTCAGGAAAAAATATCTTTTAAAGTGGCAATAGGCTAACATGTCGAGGTAATTAACATATCAATCCCTTCATGTTATTTCCTCTCTGAGGATATATTCATTATTCTGTCCTTGTTTTGGAACCATTACTGTTAACATCTTACTTTGTTATATTATTAATTGTTTCAGTGTCATATTAAAGATTTTGTTCCAGTAAAAATAGTAAAAAATGACTTAACCTTGAAATCTACTTCCAATATAGAATTATCTATCATGAAGGAGAAAAAAAAATTAAATAGAATTTTGGAAATAATCTTCAGTTAAAGCAATTATGGCTTTTTAAAAAGGTTCTCTCTGTTTGGGGTTTAATAGAATTTTCTACCAAACTCCAACTGTAGTAACCTTCTATGAACTCTAAAATACAGAGCACTTCCCACCAATAATAAATACCAGACTTGTGCATTTGAGCTTGTCAGTGGCTGGTACATGCTGGGAAGAGAGCTTTACAAAATGCTAAAGGAAGGAGTGTTCCTCTGAGTTGAGTTTTCTTTTTCTCTCTGACACTGCCCTGATGCCCAGAACCATGATGGGGGTCATGAGTGTTTCTTAGGCCTTATTCACTGTCTCATCTGTGGTTTGAGTTCTACAGCTGAGATAAAGCTACAGAGTATGTGCCTTGGTGCATATAATTCCACAGAAAAAAAATGAGGTAAATTGTGGTCAGCTCCCAGCAGTCATCCTTCAGTCTATTTAGCATATAATGTCACTGAAATAAAAAAAAAGCATGTGTTTACATGTAGAAACACATGCAAAAAAAAAAAGTCAGAAAACTATTTAAAACTAAACATGCAGTGCCCTATTTAAATCATGGTCAGGGTTAAATAAGCATTTGTGTTCTAGTCTAAGAATCTAACCCTTTATTAGTCACATTTTCTGTAAGCAAAGGCATTTTGTTTTTAAAATCATCAACTTACAAGTCAAAGTTACAAGTGCTTACAACACAAACTTCCTGAGAGTAGAGTGATCCCTTCACATAAACCTGCATTTCAACAGGTACTCTTCAACGCCTTCTCCCAGCCAACCCCCCTTCTATCCCCCAACATCCACCTTTCATTTCCATACGGTTTTGGTTTCTTGTATACTTTCCCATGAGTATGCTACTTGATCGGTCATTTTGATTGGTCAGATTAACAAAGTTTGGGATCAAATCTGTTCGATATTTCTATACAACGTTGAATTAGGCTACTGTCAACAGGACTCCAAGCAGCAGAATGAAGCCAATTCAACATTAACCTCAACCATGGCCCTTAGTTCCGGTCCTGGACTCAACCATCTGAACAAATCCAAGGGACTGTTAAGATCTATCTTAGAAAGCCAGGTAACTTCCTTTGTAAGTTCCTGTATTAACTTTCCCTTTAGATCCAAGGCAATAATCTAAGTAAAGTTTGATGTATTAGTGACTGCACAGACTGCCTTTGCCAGCAAGAAAGACGTCTACATAGTACTTATAAACAGCTTGGCCAGTGAATTGAGGCTGACCTGGATTCCTTCCAGGGCCAATGTAGTATACTTGATCAATTTAACTGAAGTCAAGGAAGGACTTTTTTTGTGCCCTTTTGTAACCAGAAGGATAGCATCACAGTTTGGGGGAGGGTAGTAAATTAATGCCTCACTCTCACACAAGAGGTATAATTCCAAGGACACACATAGTGACTCTGAGAAGAAAGTATTATTTACAAATGGTGAGGTCTCCCAAGAGGAACCTACGTTATTCAGGGGGCAGACATTGGCAGAGCCTCTGAGGTAGCTTCCTGGCTGGTTGGTAGGCCTTTGGATTGCTAGTTCTGTTCAAATAATTGGGTCTAGTCCTTATATTTTAAAGGCCCTTGGTCCCATCTTTCATGTTTATTCACACCACCACCCAGGTGGCGTTCATCTGTCCCTTGGAATGACTGAGAATGGCTAGGTGGCAGGTGGGGGACATCTGGAGGTTTCTTGCATGGGAGTAGCAGGAACTGAGGCCATCTGCCTTTTCCAATAGACTCTCAATAGCGAGGTTAAGAAAAAAGGCAACCAAATCATGATCAGAGTCCTCTGGCAGGGGATGATAGACTGTAAGTGGGTTAAACTTGAGGATTTTCCCACTTGAGGTTTGGGAGCTCCATGTGAGGGTGTCTTCCTTCAGGAGAAAGGGCCCAGGGACAATTTCAAAAGACCATGTATCATTAATGATCCTCTATCTTCGATACATGCCAAATTTAAAATGCTCCTTGTTGCTCTCTCTTCATCGCTGCAGAATGGGAGTGTTCTATTCCAGCAACTATCACATTGCCTTTATGTCTGATTATCCCCAACCCACACCCAATCCTTTTGTCTAGGAGGGTTGGGTACAAGCAGAACAAAGGTATTTTTATAAAACTTAACTATGATTAATGTTGAATCCTCTAGGCTGGCTCCCTTCTGGCCAGGCTTCTACCTGGAGAGTGTACGAACCAGCCTGAGCTGGCATTGCTCTTTGGAGAAAGAAAGACACATAAGGCTTAGCATGGTCAAGGCAGAATCCTGAATTTTCAAAATATGTCTGTGTAATTTCTGACTCCTTTTATCTTGATCATTACCCAAGAAGCAGCTGAGAGAGTGTGATCCTTTCATGTGGTCAGTGACCAAATTGCCTTCCTAGTTTGTATGGACCAGAGTGTGATGAGGGAGGCAGAGAGATATCTTTTCAAGTCAATTTTCAAGGAGGCTCATTTACTGCTCAATAATACCAGATGTCTCTAAATGGTAGGGAGCATTGAAAGTCCATTACATACATTAACTCTCAGCCGACTGTTGAGCTGATCTTGTGATAAAGGGTACTTCACTGTCAGATTGCAAATGGCCCACGGAGCCTAAAACACACCACAGATTCGTTTTGACAGCCACCGTGGGGTAGTGGGAACTAGCTGATTGGGCTGGAATGGCAACACTGTTACGTGAAAAGGTTCAACAGTGGTCAGGCACCACCCTTGGCTTTCAGAAAGGGCTGTAAGTCGGATATAGGCATGAACAATGGCCACTGTGATTTAGGCTTTCGCACTATAAAAAAGATAGGTCAACTTTTGACAGGAGTCACAAGTTTGTCATTCAGTGGGCACCTTTGCATCAGAAATGTAGAGTCCTTTAATCCACAGCCAGTCTATGATGGTGGCTCTGTACCCTATCTGGCACGACGATGGGTGAAGACAACCAGGCTCAATCAGCATCTTGATTCAGTGTTGGTTTCCTCAGGGAATGGGCCCAGTGAAGCTTCCAGCTTTTCCTCAGTTGCAGAGTAGGGAGAAAATTCCTCCTACTGGAAGGATATATATGGTCTGTCGCAGATGCATTTTTGCTTTATGTGACAATGTGATAGCTATTGTCACATAAAGCAAAAATGCATCTGCGACAGACCATATATATCCTGGAATATACCATTTTTATTGGACAAAGAAGGGTTTCTTTGACCTTTTTCATCTTAGTCATGGAGTCTGAGTTGATAAAACCCTAAATGGAAATAACAGACTGGAGAGCCACAGGACCTCCATGGGTCAGACATTTCATTCCAACAAGAGCCCAACAGCAAAACGAGATCTGCTTTTTAAAGCAGTGTACCTGGCAGCCACCTTGGGAAGGTGACAAATCCAAAACCCCAAGTGGCCCTTCAGAGGGAGGCTGCCTTCCTTTTCCAAAGGCTCCGTTAGAAAAATTCGTCAGTCAGAGAGACTTCAATCTCAAAGAAGTCATCACCAAGACAGTGGGGAAAATGTCTCCAGGGCATGTCGGAGACTTTTGCAGCAGTCCCTCCCATCGCAATCTATGGGGGAGTCTAGGAGGAAAAAATGGTTTTGGGTGCCAGGCCCAGGGGCCCCCTACTGTTTTCAGCCTAGGGACTTGGTGCCCTATGTCCCAGCTTCTCCAGCTGTAGCTAAAAGGGTCAAGGAACAGCTTCTACTGTGGCTCCAGAGGGTGTAAGCCCCATGCCTTGGCAGGTTCCATGTCGTGTTGAGCTTGAGTGTGCACAGAAGTCAAGAATTGGGGTTTGGGAACCTTCATCTAGATTTCAGAGGATCTTTGAAAACACTTGGATGTTCAGGCAGAAGTTTGCTGCAGGGTGCCTCTGCTAGGGCAGTGCAAAAGGAAAATGTGGGGTTGGAGCCTCCTCACAGGGTCTGGGGCACTGCCTAGTGAAACTCGGAGAGGAAGGCCACCGTTCTCCAGACCTGAGAATGGTAGATTCACTGACAGCTTGCACCATACACCTAGAGAAGCCACAGACACTCATTGCCAGCCTGTGAAAGCAGCTGGGAGGGGGCTGTACCCTGAAAAGTCACAGAGACAGAGTTGCCCAAGGTTGTGGGAGCCTACCTCTTGCAGCAGCATGACCTGGATGTGAGACATGTAGTCAAAGGAGATCATTTTGGAACTTTAAGATCTAATGACTGCCCTTTTGGATTTTGGTCTTGCATGGGGCATGTAGCCTTTTTATTTTGGACAATTTTTCCCATTTAGAATGGGGTTATTTCTCCAATACCTGTACACCCATTGTATCTAGGAAGTAACTAACTTGCCTTCAATTTTGCAGGCTCATAGGCAGAAGGGACATACCTTGTCTCAGATGAGTCTTTGGACTCTGGACTTTTGAGTTAATGCTGAAATGAGTTAAGATTTTGGGGGACTATTGGGAAGGCATGATTGGTTTTGAAATATGATTTCAAATGATATGTGATTTGAAATGAGATTTGGGAGGGGCCAGGCGTGGAATAATATGGTTTGACTGTGTCCCCACACAAATCTCGTCTTTCATCTTAAATTGTAGATGTTCCCACATGCTGTGGGAGGGATGTGGTAGGAGATAATGGAATCATGGGGGCAAGTTCCCTCATACTGTTCCCATGGTAGTGAATAAGTCTCACAAGACCTGATGTTTTAATAAGGGGTTTTCCTTTTCAGTTGACTCTCATTCTCGCTAGCCTGCTGCCGTGTCAGATGCACTTTTCACCTTCTGCCATGATTGTGAGGCCTCCCCAGCCACATAGAACTGTGAGTTCATTAAACCTATTTTTCTTTATAAATTATCCATTTTGGGTATGTCTTTATCAGTAGAGTGAAAACAGACTAATACAAATCCCTAATCATCCTTTTCCTTAAAAAACTAAAGTCAGGGGAGAGGGAGGAAGGTGATTAGAGGTACTGAGGGGGAAACCAGTTCTAGGCCAGGAAGCAAGGCACAGTGGCCACTCATGGCTCAACCCGTGGAGCTGCATGTGATTTGTGTGCCCAAAGCCTGATTTGGGTTTTGAGGATTTCTTCACATTTCCTCCTGCTACTTGAGAGAGAGAGGCAACAACTACAGCCTCATTCAGTTTTTGTTTTTTTTTTTTTAATTTTCATTCCAACCTCTTATTCCTAAAATTCTAAACATTTATCAACAGATAGGGCAGCAGGGAATCCTTACTCCTTCAAGCCCCTGGTTCACCACCTGGACAAGAGCATTTGCTTCCGGATTCCACAGAGTCTTCCTTCTCTTCCAAGCTTACTTATGAGGCACTTTTCCCTTTCTAAAGGTTATACATTTGTCACATCCTGTCCTTGTTGCCAGAACCATTCACACACTCTAAAGGGTCTGAAATTTTATCATTTTTAACAATTTAGCGTAGTATAGTTTTATCAATATTGGCAGGAGACATGAGACTCCTAGGTCAGAGAAAATATCTTTATTACTCATGGCACAGCAGGCAGCATGAGCTTCATGTTCACATTGTTTCCTTATGCCCTTGGTGTCTCAAGGGAGTGACACAGAGGGGCCCAGGTGATTGCCGTGCATACAGTGGGTTTGTGTCACACCTGAGGGACTCAGGACTTAGGAAACTCCAATCTCTTATAAGGAGCTACAAGCAAAACTGTGCAGTCATTGCTCATGAAAGAGACATTACCTTTATTATGCTGGAGTGCAAACAAACTTATCCTCTGTTGCAAAGGGAAATACAATCTCTGTCTTCCAAGGTTGTTCATTATACAAACAGCATTGTTGAAATAAATCATTATAAAAGCACCATCAGTTACTGATATGGTTTGGCTCTGTGTCCCCACTCAAATCTCATATTGTAGCTACCATAATTCCCACTTGCTGTGGGAGGGACCTGGTGGGAGATGATTGAATCATTGGGGCAAGTCTTTCTCATGCTGTTATCATGATAGTAAATGGGTGTCATGAGATCTGATGGTTTTTAAAAATGGGAGTTTCCACACACAAGCTGTCTCTTTGCCTGTTGCCATGCAGGTAAAATATGACTTTCTCCTCTTTGCCTTCTGCCATGATCATGAGGCTTCCCCAGCCACATGGAACTGGGAGTTCTCCATCAAACCTCTTTTCTTTGTAAATTGCCTAGTCTAGGGTATGTCTTTATCAGCAGTGTGAAAATAGACTAATATAATAACGCCCCAGTAGAGTAGGGTATTGCTGAAAAGATACCCAAAAATGTGGAAGCAACTTTGGAACTGGGTAACCGGCAGAGGTTGGAATGGTTTGAAGGGCTCAGAGAAATACAGGAAAATGTGGGAAGGTTTGGAACTTCTTAGAGACCTGTTGAATAGCTTTGACAAAAATGCTGCAGTGATATGAACGGTAAGACCCAGGATGAGGTGGTCTCAGATGGAGATGAGGAACTTGTTGGAAACTGGAGCAAAGGTTGCTCTTGTCATGTTTTAGCAAAGAGACTGGTGGCATTTTGCCCCTACCCTAGAGATTTGTGGAACTTTGAACTTGAGAGAGGTGATTTAGGGTATGTGGTGGAAAAAATTTCTAAGCAGCAAAGCATTCAAGATGTGGCTTGGGTGCTGTTAAAGGTGTTCCATTTTATAAGGGAAGTGGAGCATAAAAGTTCTGAAATGTGTAGCCTGACAATGCAATAGAAAATAAAAACCCATTTTCTGAGGAGAAATTCAAGCCAGCTACAGAAATTTGCCTAAGTAATGAGGAGCCAAATGTTAATCCTCAAAACAATGCGGAAATGTCTCCAGGGCATGTCAGAGGTCTTCATGGCAGCCCCTCCTATCACAGACCCAGAGGCTTAAGAGAAAATGGTTTTCTGGGCCGAATCCAGGTTCCTTGTGTTATGTGCAGCCTAGGGATGTGGTGTCCTGTGTCCAGCTGCACCAGCTGTGGGTGAAAGGGGCCAAGGTAAAGCTCAGGCTATTGCTTCAGAGGGTGGAAGCCCCAAGCCTTGGTAGCTTCCATGTTGTGTTAAACCTGTGGATGCGTAGAAGTCAAGAATTGGGGTTTGGCAACCTCCACCTAGATTTCAGAAGATGTATGGAAACACCTGGATGCCCAGGCAAAAGTTTGCTGCAGGGGTGGGGCCCTCATGCAGAACCTCTGCTAGGACTGTCCCAAAGGGAAATGTAGGTTCAGAGTCCCAACACAGAGTCCCTTCTTGGCACAGCCTAGTGGAGCTGTGAGAAGAAGGCCATAGTCCTCCAGACACCAGAATGATAGATCAACCAACAGCTTGCACTGTACACCTGGAAAAGCCACAGAAACTCAATGCCAGTCCATGAAAACAGCCAGGACGGGGGCTACACCCTGCAAAGTCACAGGGACAGAGCTTCCCAAGTCCATGGGAACCCACCTCTTGCATCAGTGTGACCTGGATGTGAGACATGGAATCAAAGGAGATCATGTTGAAGCTTGAGGATATGACTGCCCTGCTGGATTTTGGACTTACATGGGGCCTGTAGCCCTTTGTTTTGATCAATTTCTCTCATATGGAATGTCTGAAGCACCACTGTATCTAGAAAGAAGCTAACTTGCTTTGATTTTACAGGCTTATAGGTGGAAAGGATTTGCTTTGTCTCAGATGAGATTTTGGACCATAAACATTTGAGTTAATGTTGAAATGAGTTGAGACTTTGGAGGACTATTGGGAAGGCATGACTGGTTTTGAAATGTGAAGCTATGAGATTTGGGAGGGGCCAGGGGCAGAATGCTATAGTTTGGCTCTGTGTCCCCACCCAAGTCTCATCTTGTAACTTCCATAATTCCCACGTGTTGTGGGAGGGATCTGGTGGGAGATGACTGAATCATGGGGGCAAGTCTTTCCCCTGCTGTTGTCGTGATAGTGAATGGGTCTGATAAGATCTGATAGTTTTTAAAAATGGAAGTTTTCATGCACAAGCCCTCTCTTTGCCTGCTACCAGCCACCTAAGATATGACTTGCTCCTCCTTGCCTTCCATCTTGATTGTAAAGCTTCCCGAGCCACATGAAACTGGGCTTTCTCTGTTAAACCTCTTTCCTTTGTAAATTGCCCAGTCTCAGGTATGTGTTTATTGGCAGCATGAAAATGGACTAGTACAGTTACACTGCCCTCTAGATGTACAGATGTATAAGTGATCCATGAAGAACTGTCCCCGCTATATCTGATTCATGGTGCTGTTGGGATGATTAAATGAGATGATTATGTAACATTTAATTAATATTAGTTATCATTCTTATTGATGTTATTTTTATAGAGGAAGATTTATTTTTTAAAGTGGAGTTGATTTAACTTGAAGATATATTAATTTACTGGTACATAGTCTTTTGTAAAAGAAATATGACTGCACACATGCAATGTATTGAAAGCCAAAAAAACCATATATGCCTAAAAATATGAAAATAAGATTCATGTCCTAGTACACAGACAATTCTAAACATGGTCTAAATAAATAAGAAACAGTTCTTGAAATCTTATACTAAATGGGTTTATGCATTTTAATATAGTTAGGTTTTGCCACAGTCATAACACTTCTAATTGAATGCCCTAAGTTAATAAATAGATAATTAATATAATAATTAACAAATGTTTTGCTTAAGAGAGCAGATGAATATGCTTTTTGTTTCCATAGCCTAAGTGGAGTTTTTTATGGCCTTGTATGTATTGGTCTTCCGTATATGTTATAACTATGTGGTTTTTCAAAGTTTGGCAATTATTCATCAGACCATCTGCTTCCTCCATTTCCAGCCCAATCCCACATCTTAGTCATGGGGACTTCATGGTTTTTAAATTTTTGGTGGGGAAAATAGTACCTGTTTTTGTAGGACCACTTCGTAAGTGAAACTTGGTATTCTTTTTTAAAAATAGATTTTTTAATGTAAAAATTTAAACATATGCACAAGTAGAGAAAACAGTATGATAAAGTTGGTTTTCCCATCACTCAACTTCAATGATTATCAATTCATGGCTCTCCTTGTTTCATCTCTATTCAAGTAAACATCCTACTACCTCCCTGAATATTTTGAAGCCAAACTCAGTCAGAATAGTCTTTCTTTTTTTTTCTTTTTTTTCTTTTTTTTGAGACAGAGTCTTGCTCTATTGTCCAGGCTGGAGTGCAGTGGAGAATATTATGTCATCTGTATATATTTCAGTAAACTTTTCTGAAACAGTATTAAGGTTGAAATTCATAGTCACAATATCTTAATCACACTTATACTTTCTTAATATCATGAAATATCTAGTCAAGTTCACATTTCCCTGATTGCCTTATTATTAATTTACTTTAATTTTATTTTCATTTAACCAATTAATTAATTAACAGACACATGTCAATTGAGATCCAAGTAAGGGCCCTGTGTGGTGATAGGAACCTTTGTCTCTTAAGCCTCTTTTTGATACATTTGGCCCTAATTGCAACTTTTTTTTGGTTGAGAACTTAGATCATTTGTCCTTTGGAGTTTTGCATAGCCCAGATTCTCCTCATTTTTATCCCTGTGGTGTAATTTGTCATATTCCCTGGTCCCTTGATTCTCTTAGATAAGACCTGGGAAGATTCAAGTTCAGTCTTGCTTCTTGGTTGGTTTTGACCAGATGACCCTCAAAGGTGCTTTCACTCAGAATGGCATTAGGAGGTAATAAATCAACAACTCCAGATCTGTGCTAGACTTATTATTTCATAAAGGCAACACATTTTAAATTCATTATTTCTACAACGAGAACTTCCTCTCCTCAACTCTTTGGTCCCCCTGGGGTACTGATTATATAGAAAATGTGAGAAAATTGTTTTCATCTTTCTGTTTACTTACCAGTTAGTTCTCATAAAGATGAAATGGTTTCTAAGCATCCTCCAAAGGTGATCAATTAGTTTTTTTTTTTAAGTGTCATTATAAATGCACAAATTTAAGCATATTTGATCTTGCTGCCAAGGCAGGTTTTGGCTTCACTGATGGTCACATTTATTCCATCTTTGGCTGGAAAGAGTTCACCCAGTTTGGCTGCTAAGTCTTTTGATGAAGAAACTTCTCTTTTTGTGTGACAAGATATCTATGCTTATTTTATATGCTTCCTGCCCCAGACCTGGAGTCAGCCATTTTTCAAAGTTGTATCTTTTTTATGGGAAGTAGTATTTATAGGCCACAGTCGTGACATTTTTAAGGAGAGAAAAGAAGCACTCTAGATTGGGCAATCCAGGAAGCCAACTGGATTATGTTTGATACCAGACAAGGGAAAACAAAAGGGAAAAAGATGCTGGAAGAATTTCTGCTTTTTCTCTATATCCACCAAGTAACAGCATTCACCCTCTCCAAAACGCAAAAGAAAGATTTAAGCCAAATTACATCCATTGTTTCAGATAGGAGAGCCTAGCAGTTCCGGCTTTTAATCTGAGGATTTTTATTAAGTGAAAAATTCTTATTATTGCCATTAAGCACCCCCTTTAAAACTGAATGTGCTTTAAGATGTTTAAAAAACCAGTCATGGTTTTCTATGGATGTGACTGGTTTAATAATGTTCCTCTTTAGTTTGTTTATGCAGCCTTGTTCAAAGTGTCTGCTCTAGCCTGTTTTAAAGCTTGCTACCATAATTTGGTCTATTTCTGTGGATCGGAAATGAAGGAAAGGGCTGAAGGGAGCAGAGATGTACGTTCCCCACTGTGATCCCCAGTGCTGAGGCAGCTGTGCATTTGGTGACCTAAAATCCCAGAGCCTGTGGATGGGCACCTCCTGGCTGAGATGTGCATTTTGATGCAACTCCTATGACAAATCTAAGGGAAGGCTCTGGGAGCTGAGGCATAAGCTGGCCCCCTCTTTAACACACAATGCATTCCTCATTCCACATACCACAGTCTATTTATGGATTCTGCTCAGACTAAGTCAGAAAATAAAGTATGTTTTTGGCTTGTTTCATAAAACTGGACACACAGGAAATGGAGGGAAAGAATTGTTCAAACTCGCAGTCACATTTTAACATACAGATGGTAACTGTGTTAGCTGCAAAAAAAAAAAAAAAATTGAGTTGATCAGGAAGGTTTGCTTGAGTGAATTTTGATTTTGTTTCCAGTAGACCTCTTCACATAGCATTGTTTATGCAAATAGGCCCTCTTTTCAGAAACTGTCTGGCTTCAGAAAACCCGTCAGTAGACCATAAAAGCTAAGTTGTACAGCAGCTCTTAGCAGACCCCAACGCCAGCTGAATGGAGCACAGGCTGAAGCTGCAGGCAGGCAGCAGAACAGAGGAGCTATTCTTCTCTGGGGACCAGTGGTGTAGAGAGAAGTCAGCAGACCCCGGAGGAAGACAGAAAAGGATTGGAGAAAAGGGACAGTCACTCTCCGCTAGAGAGAAAGAAAAACCTCCGCTCAGGGAAGCCTGGGATTTTACACACAAAGTGTGCTGAAAGATGAAAACAGATTTTACCCTTTCTCCTGTATTTTCAGTGACTCTGACACATGAAAATATATTTTCCTCTCTTCATCTTTTACTCTTCTTAGATGAGATTTAGGGAAAGGAAGTACCCGTGTTATTTACTCACAAAAAGTAGAGTGAGATTTTGCCTCCATTTTCCTCTTCAATTGTATCCTGATTAGCATTTCTTATAGGAACAGATATTGATGGCAGAGGTACAGTGGGAAGTGTGAATTTCTTTTTATGTTGGTAACCTGTATTTTCCTGCATAGGGTGCTGAGCATGAGAAGCTGGACATCTCCATTTTATTGCAGTTTGCTTGTAAATACATGTGTTTAGATAGAGGGGTGTGACTACCCACCCCCAACACACACACAGAATACGTATACCTTTCAGGGAGTGTTCTAAAAATATAAACATTGCATTAAGTATAATGATTTTATAAATCAACTAGCAAGAAACAATCAATCATATAAATCCTGAGTATATTCTGTTTACCTTAAATTATTTTTGTTTTGTTTTTCATTTTGTGAGAAGCCTTGATTTTTTTTCACACAATTTTCTATAGAAAAGGTAAGAGGCATAAAATCAGAGATGTTAAAGGCGCTTCTTATCAGGACTAAATAACAGTTGATTCCATTTTTTTCTCTTGCACCATTTATTATAACTTGGTTTAGAAACAGCTCTGATTCTCTTTTTTTCTGTATGAATGACTATTCTTTATTAACTTAATACATTAAAAAAATGTAACGATACAGGTTGCATAATGTAATATAATTGTTTAAAAATACAGAAAACATCAAGATTCCAGTAATGAATATATGTTTTTTACTTCAACATAGAACAGTGTTTATTGCATTTGTTCTGTCCATGGCTTTCAGAGTATTATTTGTGTTTTTAACTAGCAGAGAAAAATCATTCATTCTGATCAGGAACAAAATTAAAAAAAAAAAAAAAAACCACCCTAGGCTGATGCTACATAAGGGAAATGAATAATGTATTTTTGATTTGAATAGGTCTGCTTTTTTTGCTTTTGCTACCTTTTAGAGGAAGAAGACCTGGGAGTCTTTTTTAAGAGCATTGTATGGTAACGACCAGGACTTTAAAAAATCTTTGTCTTTGTGGAGTTTGAAATTGCTGGTCATTTTGACCACATTAGAAGCATATCTTTTTGAACTATAGAAACTAGAAGAAAAGGGGAAAAAAAGCAAAGAAAGAAGAGAAGGGCATCATCTGCATTTCATGGGCCTGGCTTTCTTCAGAAAGGTTATGACCTAGGCTCTCCTTTATCACCCACAAGAATAACAGTAACATTTTAGGTGGAAAGTTGGGGGCTCTCCACAAAGGGTTATTTTCCGTCTGTCATCAGTTTGGGTTTTGCATATCAATAAAAAATTAATAAATTAATTTCAGGCATATATGACACAGTTAATGTGGAAGGCCTATTGTTCGGAGAGAAATAGTATATTCTTATCAGTGGATTTAAACAGCTATTCATCATTTCTAAAGGGCAATTATTTGGAATCCATTAAACTGGAATTCATAATACCCCTGCATACTGAATTTTAAATAGAAATCTGTATTTAGATGAAGGAATACATTAGTATAAGTCATTAGAGCACTGAAAATCCATGACTTGTTCATTTTTCACTTTTTTTAAACAGATAATATGAAGCACCAGGGATTTTGGTCCTTTAATAAAACCAAACAAAAAGAAAACTGTGCACTCTTTTTTCAGTAGCATTGCTATGGATAATTATATTTTCTTTTTTATCTTCATGTTCCAGTTTTTCTACTTACTACTCAGAAAATGAATCATCTTATGGGAAAATCCCCAGTTTGCAACAGAGAACTCCTGACTTAACAATGGTGGCACTTATCTGCGGGTGTGCCTTTCCTGGCTACCTGGGCATTAACATTCTCGAAGTTATTGCTTATGATAGCATATGAAAGCTAAAGAGAGATGTGTGTAGAAAATCACTCAACTGCAAATGGGGTGGAGAGAACCCAGTCTTGATTAATGAAAATTTAAATTATTATAGAATATTATTTTAAAATACATTTTGTCCCCATAATTTTAAATAATATGAGAATAATGGTTATTTGGCCTATTTTAATAAACAATTCAAAAACATTTATAATTATTACGTTGATGCATGCAAAAGTACTGCTTTCATTGCTGCAAAGACGTGGGAGAAAACCTGCTTGCCAGACATCTAACTGAGTCAAGTAATACATTTGATACTGTCAGTTTCCTTAACATCCCTTTTCATCACATAAACTGTGCTGAATAAACTAAAATCCAACCTGTGTTAGAATAAATAACAACTCTGAATTAGCATGGACTGAGAGAGACTTTTCTGTGTATTGCATCTGCCATATTCTCCCAGCTTGAACTTCTGATAACATTTATGTGCTAGTTGTTTATAAGGACTTCTTTAGTGGATATATTTGACAAAGGGAAAATTATAAGCCAACAACCATCAAAGATAAAGATAAAAAAGACTTCACCAATCTGGACTATTCTAAACAAGCCTTTACTGAGCGTTCCCACCAGTCCTCCAATATGCACACACCTTTCTCCATTACAGGTACATCTTAATGAGACAACCTAATGGAAAGACAAATAAAATAATAGGCACATGATCCACATGTGTTGATATGGGCTGGCAATAAATCAGATTTCTTAAAAACAGCACATGGCCCTATGACTCGCAGCCTTGTTTGCAAAGGTGTGAACACAGTCTGTTTCAGTATCCACACTGTTAACATTTTTCTTGACAAGAAGCTAAGTATTAAACATGTGAATAAGCATGTACATCTACTTGTATGAGCATGCACATGCAAATAAGCAATGCTGTATTCACATACCCTATATTGAACTAAATCATATGCTAGTAAACATATAAACTGGGTAACAGTGATTTATAGATCACAATTACCAAACTCAAAGGACCGTAAGTCATAGATTTGCTATTTGAATCCTTTGATAATATACGGTCATATGAAAAATGAGTAACAATGTATGTATGCATGAGAAGGCAGTAGGAAATCTATCTAAGGACTGGAATTTATGTGTGTGGCTGCTTTGGACTTTTCTAAGATGCAATTTCATGTTGCTTATTTGGTTTTGATTTTTTTTCTAATATTAATAGACAAATTTAACCTCACCTTCTTTATTGACAAAATAAAATTAAGGATCTTTTGCTAAGTAACCTTTAAAGGTGTATTAAACTATATTTCTTCTTGTATCTTAGTTACTAAAGTATATGCCATATATAACATTACATCATATACTACACATATGTATGTATGTGTCTATAGTGGTCAGGAGATGACCATAAAAGCTGCACTTAATATGAGGCCCCTATTAGTTTTCCAGGGCTGCTATAACAAAATACCACAGACAGACTAGCTTAAACAACAGACATTTATTGTCTCACAGTTTTGGAAGCTGTTAATAGAAGTCCAATTATTAATGTATTAGCCAAGTTTGGTTCCTTCTTTATGATGAAAACTCTGTTTCAGGCCCCTCTCCTGGCTTCTGGTGATTGGCAATATTTGAGTTTCCTTGGCTTGCAGACACATCAGCCTTGTCTCTGCCTTCACATTCATGTAGTATTCTCCCTGCATGAATATCTGTGTCTGAATTTATCTTTTTATAAGGACAACAGTCATATTGGATTAGGAGCTCATTCTACTCCAGTGTGACCTCATCCTAATTTAACTAATTCATCTGCAATGAACCTATATCCAAATAAAGGCACACTCTGAAATACTGCATGTTAGAATCTCCACACATAAGTTTTGTGGGGATACAAGTAAATCCATAATAGGGCATATAGATACAGCTTTTGTGAACCACATTTAGTTAATGGCTTCTTAACTAAAAGGAGGGGCTGTCTTCACTGAAAGAAGACTGTCTAGTACTGCTCTCACTCTTAAGAGAGAAGCAAATCTGTTCATGTAGACTAGGCTCAAGGCTACCTTTACTCAAAGCATGGGTATATACCACACTTGAGCAGTAGTTATGCTAAATATTACCTGAAGCCAAGAAACCATGCAAGTCACGGTCTGGCCACAGTTCAGGAATAGAATGAACCTTGGCTTAGTGACATAAATTCTGGCATGAGTTTTGAGGCTGGAATGATGGAGACATGCAGGCTCAGAAGCTATTCGGAAGACCTGATGAAGACCTACTTCCCAAATTCCAGCAAATCAGGAAGACCCAGGCTGTCAGAGATGTGTCTTTCTCTGGCTTAATGGCAAGGTCATTTGTATCTATCCAGACTATAATTTTTCCAAATGAGAACTATGTTACTATTATATGGTAACTTGTTTTGAAAATTTATGTTAATACTACTACCAGAGTTGAAAGTGTATCAACCAATAACATCTTGTTACAAAATAATTAGAATAGAATGCCTACCTCAACACTAGTTCAGTTCAGTAGGGAGGGAATAGAATTTGATGAATTCTGCTTATTTGTTATTTTCATCCCCTATTCCTTCCTGTCTCCATTGTTAAACACAATTATTGGCATAAAAGAGGTTTTTTTTAAAAAAAAAAAAAAAAAAAAGAGAATACCAGAGACTAGATCCATTAGTTATGAGATAGATGCAGAATCCAGAATGAATCTGAAAGGCTCTACACCCTTCCTACTCAAAGTAAGATTATAAATCGGCAGCTCCAGCAGCACCATGAGCTTGTCAGAGCTGCAGGAGGTCATGACTTGCCCTAGACCCTCTGAATCAGAATCTGCATTTTGACAAGATTCTGAGGTGACGGGGTCTTGTCAATTTCAAATTCTTCAATTCCTCATAGGTTGTGTATCCTTATAAGGAGTCCTGGCCAGGCTTAGTGACTCACACCCGTAGTACCATCAGGAACATAAAAAGCACCTAGAAACAATTATACACTGTTATTAGGACTGATGCTATTGTCATTTCAACTTCTTTTCTAGAGATCTCTATTTTTGTTTGTTTTTTAATTTCTGTTGAACAGTGAACCCTCAGTTTTGCTCAGGCCAGTGAGCCTGTATAAATGGTTCTTAATAGAGATATCCTGGTCAGGCTGCTGAGCCAGAGCTTTGCTCCCAGCAAAGCTGGTGTATTTCCATCTTCCAGGGCTCGAGGAAGGGAGCTGAGGCTTTGATGATTGTC
Source organism: Cheracebus regulus (assembly GCA_963574635.1). NCBI lineage: Eukaryota > Metazoa > Chordata > Mammalia > Primates > Pitheciidae > Cheracebus > Cheracebus regulus. Next base: position 3,332 of record CAUYQU010052914.1, on the reverse strand, counting down.
TTCATCCCTTTCTCCATCTCTGTGAATAGACAAAAAACAATTGTTCTTTTAGTAACATTCTATTTGGAGCTCCCGGGACGGTACAGGAGAGTGGTTGGTATTCTGAATTGAGACTGATGTTAATAGAGGAACTGGCATTTGGAAGAGTCATATACAGAGAGAGAAAAAGTACCAAAATGAGATCAGCTCAGAGGAGATGCTCGGAGGCGTAAAATGTCACATTACTGGAAGTGGACCCCTCTAAAACTGTCCTTTTTAACGCATATTTGATGAAACTCTTTTTAAAACTTTATCACATCCTTTTCACGTTCTTTAAATAGAGAATATGGAACATAACTTAGTGTTAGGGCAGGAAGAGCTAATAGAAATCATCCAACTCAATCCCTCCATTTCACAAATGAGGAATCTGTGACGCAGAAAATTTGGGGGGGTATGTCACACAAAGCCACATAACCCACTCATGGAAGAACAAAGTCTTCAAAGAAATTTTTGGATAGTTCTTTCTATTCCACCATGCCACAATTTTTTTTCTTTTCTCTCTCTTTTTTTTCTTTTTTAATAAAGACGGGGTTTCACCATGTTGGTCAGGCTGGTCTGGAACTCCCGACCTCAGGTGATCCGCCCACCTTGGCCTCCGAAGTGCTTGGATTACAGGCGTGAGCCACCACGCCCAGCCTTTTATTTCTTTTTAAAGTCTAATTATTTTCTTGCCTAATATCATCTTTTTTTTAAAAAAAAAAAGTAAATTATGGCTGAGGAAATGCATGCAGACTTTTTCCTTTGGGTACAAATCTAATTTTCCAGGAGGTCAGCAGAAGGGCACTAAGGATGAAGACAAGCTGTCATTCAAACTCCACTGCCTCCTCCAAAAGTGCTTCTCCACTTTTCTGCACATTGCTTCCAGGCAACAGCCAGGTTTCCTAGACTTTATCTCCAGGTGTCCAACACCCTTCCTCCCACTTCAGTCCAACTTCTTGTTTCTCGTTCTGGCCCAAGATTCGTCCTCCCAAGGTCAGCTTCTTGTTTCTTGTTTTCCTGACAAACAGGAGGCCAAATGTGGAAAGTATTTGTATTAAGGTTGCATTTCCCACCAGAGAAGGATCACTGCTAAAAACCATCAATTCTATTTTATTCTTTCTTTACAGAAATCCATTTAGTCTTTTTCAGATTTGAGAAGTTAAAAACTGTTTTCCCTGCATCACTTTTTGCAATCTAACAGATATTTCAAGCATGGTTTAAGGGTAGAGATGGTGCTGTGTGTTTGATTGTTGAAGTGAAACTGCAGACTGTGAGGAAAATCAAGACTCTTGAGCATTTAAAATGGAATGGTATTTTTCATTTCCATATGAGAAAATACATAGATTTATTTTTAAAAATTTGTAAAAATCTGAACAATATGCGATGCCATAGATATTTAATTTCGTTTTATTATATATATATATTTTTTATTTAAAAAAGCATAAGTGGAGGCAGGTCTTTCTATGTTGCCCAGGCTGGTTTTGAACTCCTGGGCTCAAGTGATCTTCCCACCTTGGCCTTTCAAAGTGCTGGGATTACAGGCCTGAGCCACTGTGCCCAGCCTGCCATGACTATTTTAAGGACTATTCATTACTGTGTCAATACTACTAATTTCTACTCCTTTATTTCATTATGGCTTTAAACATAGTCTTGAAAAGACAAAAAAATGAGAAGGATCATTGTTTCTACCCATTTAGTCTCTTACTTAGAATCTACTTATTTATTTACTTAGTTTTCTATTTAGGTACAAAACCGAAGTGCACATTGAAGTACACAAAATATAAGTATACAGCTCAATACATTTTTACGTATGTATATACTCCTGTAGCTACCACCTAGATCAAGATAAAAAAAACTTATGGCATCGGAGAAAGCTCCCTCATGCTCCTTCCCTGTCCACCCGGCCTTTGCCAGAAGTGATCACATTCTGATATTTAGCACAATCCCTTAGTTTTATCTCTTTGTGGACTTCCTGTCAATGGAATTACAGAGTATTTCTCCTTTGTGTCTAGTTTCTTTCAAAACATGTCTGTGAGATTCATTCATGTTGCTGCTTGTATCAGCAGACTTTTAAAATTTGTGGAGAGCATTCCATTATCAGAATAGATCAGAATTTATCCAGTTTCCAGTTGATGGGTATCCAGATTGTTTTCAGTATTGACTTATAAATAAAACTGTTAAGAATACCTATGTCAGCTGGGCTCGCTGGCTTATGCCTGTAATCCCAGCACTTTGAAAGGCCAAGGCGGATGGATCACTTGAGGTCAGGAGTTTGAGATCAAACCTGACTAAACCTCCTCTCTACTAAAAATACAAAAATTAGCCAGGCGTGGTGGTGTACACCTGTAATCTCAGCTACTTGAGAGGCAGAGGCAGGAGAATTGCTGCAGGAGGATCGCTTGAATCCTGGAGGCGGAGGTTGCAGTGAGCCGAGAGTGCACCCCTGCATTCCAGCCTGGGTAACAGAGTGAGACTGTGCCTGAGAGAGAGAGAAAAAAAAGAATACATTGGCATATGTCTTTTGACTGGCAGTAGTACTAATTTCTCTTTTGTGTATGTGCAGAAGCAGAATTGCTGGGTCATAGGATAGGTATATGTTTAATTTCAGTGGTTATTGTCAAACTGTCTTCTAAAATGGCTGAACTCTCAGCAATAATGTGCATATAGGAGCTCCAGTTGCTCTGTATCCCAACCAATACTTTGTAGCTCAATATTTTTAATCTTACCCTTTCCAAAACCTGGAGGAAAGGCCACTCACAGCGCTTAATAAAATCCACATGTAGTGGCTATGATTGATATCTCTCAGCGTAAAGCAAGAAACTGTCTGTAAATGTCTCAGAAAGGAGTAGGAGAATTTGCGAACAGCTAAAATGCCAACCTAAATGTGATCTGTGGTTAGAAAAGGGAAATCAAATCCTTCTTTTCCAGATCAAATTGACACCAGTCAAATTGTGTCCTTTTTGGATAAACAGTAGTTAAACAGGAAAAGCAGGGTCACCTTGAAGCATGCAAAGTTGGCAGTGCCAACCTGGCACTGTCTGAGAGATGCTACTCTGGAGAGCACCAGCTTTCTGTGCCTGGAAAGTGACTCTGCTGGGACAGAGGCCGTGACCTGGATGAACACCTCTACATCTGTCCATCACCCTCCTTGCTCTAATGCTACTCTCCTGTCACTTTTTTTTTTTTTTTTTTTGTCAGGGTCTGGCTGTGTCGCCCAGGCTGGAGTGCAGTTGTGCAATCATAGCTCACTTCAGCCTCCGCCTCCTGGGCTCCAGTGATCTTCCCACCTCAGCCTCCCAAGCAGCTGAGAACAC
>CAUYQU010052913.1:0-29082 GCA_963574635.1 Cheracebus regulus | reverse complement strand
GGTAGCATGATACCTCCGAACAAATTTACAAGAAAAAAACAAACAACCCCATCAAAAAGTGGGTAAAGGATGTGAACAGACACTTCTCAAAAGAAGACATTTATGAAGTCAACAAATATGATAAAAAGCTCATCTTCACTGGTCATTAGAGAAATGCAAATCAAAACCACATTGAGATACCATCTCATGCCAGTTAGAATGGCGATCATTAAATCTGGAGACAACAGATGCTGGAGAGGACATGGAGAAATAGGAACACTTTTACCCTGTTGGTGGGAGTGTAAATTAGTTCTACCATTGTGGAAGACAGTGTGGTGATTCCTCAAGGATCTAGAAATAGAAATACCATTTGACCCAGCAATCCCATTACTGGGGATATACCCAGAGGATTATAAAACATTCAAATATAAAGACACATGCACACATATGTTTATTGCAGCACTGTTCACAAAAGCAAAGACTTGGAAACAACCCAAATGGCCATCAATGATAGACTGGATAAAGAAAATGTGGCACATATACACCATGGAATACTATGCAGCCATAAAAAATGATGAGTTCATGTCCTTTGCAGGGACATGGATGAATCTGGAAACCATCATTCTCAGCAAACTGACACAAGAACAAAAAACCAAACACCACGTGTTCTCACTCATAAGTGGGTGTTGAACAATGAGACACATGGACACAGGGAGGGGAACATCACACACTGGGGCCTGTCGGTGGGGTTGGGGAGTTAGGGGAGGAATAGCAGGGGGTGGGGTTATTGGGGAGGGCTAACATTAGTAGAAATACCTAATGTAGATGACAGGGGGATGGATGCAGCAAACCATCTATGTAACAAACCTGCACATTCTGCACATGTATCTCAGAACTTAAAGTTTAATAAAATAAGAAAGAAGAACCACAGTTTCTTCCAATGAGATGAACTTCTATACCAAGAGTGGTGCCTTTTGATGTTAGGCAGAAAGGGAAAGGGTCAGTCATTAATTACTTCAGTATAATCAGCAATTGAACTAAGTCTGGTCTGGGTTGCAGTTGTAAAACCCAGTTCTACCATAAAAATATGGGTTGGGTAAAGCTGTCTGACAAATTTTAGAATACTTTTGAGGGCTCTAGACTAGATTGCATTCTGGTCTCTCTTATTTTTAGCTTATAATTTTAGTAAATAGAACCATCCTTAGATGAACAAGTTACAGTTGCTGGTACAATAAAGAAAAGAAGGTAACATGATTGTACACATTGATAATATGGTTTCATTCCTTTGGTTATCTTCTGTTTGCCAGGTATGGCTCTTAGGTTTGTGATGGAAAGCATTAGTCCTGAAAACAGTGGGTGATTCAGTCCTTACCTTCACAGCTTGTCAGTATAGCTCTTTAATATTACTTTCCACACAAATTCTAAATTTGGAAAATGTCTTGAGATAGACCTCCTGCTCTTATGGGTCTTTCTTAGTACCACATGTAAAATTACATACTTTAAAGACTTCTATCTGGTTCATTAGGCTTTCTTATATACCCCAAACTAGGTAAATGTCCCATGTGGCCATGCTTTGAAGTATTCTAATGGGTAACTTTAAGTCTGTGTTACTTCCAAAAGCTTTGCCTGTTTCTCTTTACTTGTGCAGGTGCCCTGTGTCTTAGACAAGGCAATTTTCATCTCACATCTAAATTTGCCCAATGCTCCCAATGGGGAATAAAATGACATGTTCATCTGATCACCTTGAAATGGTTTTCTCTCTCTCTCTGTAGCTTTAGTTGTTGCAGTTCTCATTGCTTCCAAAGATCTTTGATTCTTCAAAAAAAAATTGTGACTTCTTTTGGGTAATTTGTATGGGCTTGTCTGACTATGGCAGTGGGAACAACAATTTATTACATCCTGCCCAAAAGGTGAAACCATAATTTTTTGAACCATGTTCTGATTGATGGACTCTAGCCAGTATCAATATTTTTTTTTTTTTTTGAGACTGAGTCTCACTCTATTGCCCAGGCTGGAGTGCAGTGGTGTGATCTTGGCTCACTACAATGTCCACCTCCCAGGATCAAGCAATTCTCTGTTCTCAACCTCTCCAGTGGCTGGGATTACAGGCACATGCTGCTGCATCTAGCTAATTTTTGTATTTTTTGGTAGAGACAAGGTTTTGCCATGTTGGTGAGACCAGCCTTGAACTCCTGCCCTCAGGTGATCTGCCTGCCTCGACCTTCCAAAAGTGCTGGAAATACAGGGGCAAGCCCTCATGCCCAGCCAATAATTCTTATTACAATTAAACATTTATATGTTGACCTTAACATACATATGTTGACTTCCAATTCTTTTGGACTTTTAATCTATATTAGACCTGTAACAGATACCATATATGGAGCAAACTACTATATAACAAAAACTCCTATGTAGTGTTTTCCATATTGAATCTGCATCCCTGCATGTTGATAGTTCATAAAAATGAGTGTTGAGTAAAACTATCTGACAAATTATAGAAACTTTTGAGGGCTCTAACCTAGATTGTATTCTAGTCTCTGTCATTTTTAGCTTATAAAATAAAACTATCTTTAAATGAACAAGTTGAAGATTCTGATGCAATAAAGAAAAGATGGTAACACATTGATACATTATATACATTGATAATATTGTTTCATTGTTACAACTCAGAGATGACCTCAACAGTTAGATCCAGCCCTCCTTTAATATGGAAAAACAAGTTCAAAATTAAAATTATCGTCATTGGCTACCACTTCCAAGTTTCAACTGGTTTCTATCAATTTACTTTCAAGTGAAGAGAAAATTACTTAATTTGAGATTTGAGGGAGAATATTTTGGCGCTATTTCAACCTAATAGATTCCCTTGGAACTGGGACATCCCACATCAGTGATTAAATAGTAGTATTATTAAAGCTTTCACTATGTTTTTTTTAGCAGACAAGTTGAGCAACCGATTGGAATATTTTTCAATTCTAAATAATTTCGTGCAAAAGCTTCATAAAGGAGCACTTTGATAAATCAGTTGAGAACTTTTGTGTGCTGGAATCTGTCCTAAAGCCCCTAGTATGGAAACCTCCGGTTTGCAGATGGCAAGCAAAAGACCTGGGGGAAGCTACTCAACGTTATCTTTCCATCAGGATTTGGAGCTTATAGATCTGCTCTCAAAAACCTTTGCAAACACCAACTACTCAGCATTATTCATCAATGAATGCAACTTAGAACTGTTTGCTATTCAAAATCTAACAAAAGCTTGGCTGACAAGGGAGAGTTTAAATTCTATGTTTCTTTCAAGTTTGCTTAGCTGAAAGAATGGGGATTCTCAAGCTGTCTTTTTATTTGTTTAATTAATAATAATTATGTCACTTTTGCTTTGCAATGCCAAGAAGTTCAGGAGCAAATTTGAACACTTTTGTTATATTTATGTTGGCCTTTATGCATCAGTTTTCTTCTTTGTCATGGTCTAGATTGTCTACTTTTCTATTTGTCTTTGTTCTTATTTGGTCTTTATTTTATTGTTGATATTTGTGCTGTAAGCTACCTCAAAGTTTTTTGAACATCAGGTAGCATATAAATAAGCTTACATAAGTAAGCTAAGTGTAAATTTTCTTGAATCTATTTATGGTGTCTCTGTATCTCTGCGATCCCAATATGTTTTGAATGTTATTCAAATGGTACAAGTATCTGTTTATCCTAATATTAATTCTAGTAGGAAATGCCTGAAAATTCCCCTTTGAATAATCAAGAAGAGGTTCTATGATTTTGTGAGCTCTCCCAATTCTTCTTTCTCTACTTCTGCCAGAGTTTGTTGTTATGGGAACTGTGATTTGGGGTTGTTTATAACTACAGCATACTTGGCCTAATCCTATTTAATACAGCTACCAAATTTATACAAATCAAATCTGTAGCCAGGATAGATCTGGTGAACTCAAGTAGAGATTCGGAGTTATCATGATTTAGGAGATTAATCACAAATAGGGCTCAATGTGCAGGAGGGTCTCTTTCAATGACCACAGAAGGGGAATGGAAAATAAAGGTAATAGTCTAGAACCTATTAGATGCTAATCTCCTAAGAATCTAAAAGATTAGATTGACTAGATATAGAAAGGAAAAAGTATCAGCAGAAATTGCCGATGTTTTGATTGAAGCATCTTCCATCATGAAATCTGGATCATAAGAAGTGATCCTTGGAAATCACATGCCTAAGTTTACCCAGAATAAACATGAAGACAAACTTCCCATTTCTGTGCAAGGACTAACAGCAGTGTGAGGAAGGGAGCACCACAGTGGCCTCAGAGAGGATTTGGGGAGGCACCTGCAGCAGCACATATGGGGAAACTCTTCCCTTGAAAGGCTGTGGGCGATACTTTGCCATGAGGAGACTGAAGCAGAAAGGGACTGGTTTCTGAGCACAAGTCTCACAGGATACTACTCAGGGATGCTCTGAGAAGAGGCTGTGGTCCAGCATCCGCAGCAGGTGTGAAGTCAGAGTGATGTTATTAATGTCATAGGTAAAGGTTAGGTTGAAAGCATCTTCTTTTCCTCCAGGGCTTTTGCCAATCAAATATAAACACAAATACTTGAGTCAAATGGGATCAAAACACCAGCTTTGTTATCCAGATGATAAATCTTCCCAGAAAACTGGTTTGGGGACATACTTCAAGTGGGAGGCCAAAGTTGGGATTCCTATTACTTATCCTTAGAACTGAACGAATTGGCCCCGAGTGTGACATTGTCTACTCTACTTTCCTACCCAGGAAAGCACTGGTGGAAAAGCAAGAAAAGAAAGAGGGAGAACTTCCTTGCTTGTCCACTTAACATGTGTATACTGCCAGAGTAAAGTGAGTCCTCTGCGAATCAGGAAAGCACATTAGAGAATCAATGTTTTGCTTCTGAAGCTAAGTCACCTTACCTAGTAGCACAGGCCATACTGTCTAATGGTAACCAGGCCTTCTCCAACTTTTTGGAGAGCTAGTAAGGAGCAGAAAGAAGGTGTTAACAGGCGACAGAAGTTCATTTCTCTATGGGCCAAGGCAGTCGCTTGGTTAGAAAAAGAGAAAGCTTCCTTTGTATATGAACTATTGGCTGGTGGGCCCTCACAACATCTGGCTTATAATTAGACAAAGGCAAGTCTTTTACACAAAGTATTTACAGGCCATGTCTATGGGGACAGTGGCTACAGGGTATTTAGTAAGGCAACAGGGCGGTAGTCTAACCATGAGCAATTGCACAAGGGTACTGATACAGATAGGAAACTGAAATACTGGGTGGAAGAGAGTGGTTCCCTGGCAAAGGCCCCACCCTTAAACCTGAAGACCCATGGCCCTAAATGAGGACAGGCATTCCTGTTATCATGCCCAGAAAGTTGCCCTTTGGCCTGCCATGCCCCCTCTTATGCACTCATATAAACCCCAAGCTCTGGGCTCCAGAAGCAGACCAGCAAACCATCAGACCAGCAGGCAGACAGCCAAACGATGTGGCAGAGACAGAAAAAAGAGGAGGAATATCTAAATACTGAGAGGAGGTCAGCTGGGAGCTGTCAGAGAGGAGTCCAGCCACTGGGCAGCCCAACTCCAGGGGAAGATCACCTTCCCATTCCATCCCCGGCTTCCAGCTTCCCTTCCATCCCACTGAAAGCCAGCTCCACCACTCAGTAAAACCTCACAGTCATTCTTCAAGCCCGTGTATGACCCAGTTTTTCTGGGATACTGGGCAAAAACTTGAGATACAGAAAGCTGTCCCACAGGCCCTCTCTGCCCTTGTAAAAAGGCAGAGGGTCTATTGAGCTGGTTAACACTCGAGCCATCTGTGGACAGCAAAGCTGAAAGAGCTTTGCAACACTGGGGTTGCAGTTCCCACCCCTAGACACTACCGTGGGGCTGAAGCCCCCAAGCACTTACCCCAGCCTCTGCACCTGCCCATCTGTATGCTCTCCCTCCTGCAAAGGGTTTCAGCAGCAGGGAAACCGAACAGGCAAGCCACATCCCTGTCAAACGTCTTGCAAGGGGCCTCAAGGAACTCTCCCATTTCAGTGCCACACATCTACCTGCCGTAATCAAAACCAGAGTGGTGAACATTGCAAAGTCTGACCTCTGCCTTTCACCTGTTGCCCTCCATCCATGAGCTGTAATTTTTTCAGACTCTGAGTCAGTCCTTGTGGTGGAACTCTCTGAGCTGTCAACACAGCCATCTCATGGAAGTGGCTCTCAAAGTCACCTGATGGGATTGTTAACGGAGAAAAGCCTTCAGAGGCCACCCTGTAAGTGCAAAGCATGGAGGCATAAATAATCCTGGAAAACTGGTTTGGGGACATACATCAAGTGGCCAAAATTGGGATTCCTACTACCCTTAGAAGTGAAGCAATTGGTCCCCAGTATGACATGTCTCCCCTGCTTTCCCACCCAGACACTTTCCTACCCAAAGTGAGCATGGGGATGGGGACTACATGCACAGTACAATGGTTTCTGGATGTCTGTGATGGATATATGGCAGGTTTAAAACAAAAAAATCACTCGATGTAAGTCAATGAAGTTGCATTAAATTGTTTCCATTGTTCTTGTAACAAAGCCCTACTGAAAAGAAAGTATTTGTTTATTTGTAATAAACAAATACTGTGATACTGCAGTGCAGGAAAGAGCTGGATGACCATTCAAATTCCTGCCCTAGAAACATTAAAAATTAACCCTCTGTGTTCCAGGGTTGCTAGCAAATGGATATATCCAGGGATTGCAGATCTGTGAGTGATAAGAACGGTCTATCAAATCTTATTGGAACAAAAGAATGATGCAGGGAGACAGGGGTGATATGACATGGGAGGGTCAGCACAAAGAGGCACAGAAAACAGACATCAATTCACTCCGCTTTCCAGTGCAACGACTTGATCCCAGAGACTGTGGCGTCAGGAGCGGTCTTGGAGCAGGGTCTCCTGGACAGGTCCAGGACCAGCAGATCATTCTCTTGTCTGTGGGAGGGGAGCTCTGAGCTCCACAGGTGGAGAATGCAATAGTGACAAAAGGGAAACACTTTAGGTGTCTTTATGGCCAAAAATACATATATACTCCATAATACTTCTTTCTCTTAAGTCATTTACTATTATTGTGTGGACTCCTCACACAATGCCAATCACTTGTTGAAATTTAAAGATTAATGATCATTTAATTGCTTTGTCTGCTTGAAACCCAAAGGTACATCTGGCTAATGGTGACTCCAAATGGGCAGGCATTTATTTGGTTGTCGTTGTCTTTGGGCTGGCTTTGTTTTCTGTTGATATTTCATTTCCCTTAGTTTGGTTTGGTTTAGTTGGACTTGTTTTGATGCTGGTATTCAGGTTCACAAAGCCCATTCCTCTGCCGTCCACTCTCTCTCCACACAGGATCCACCTGGCTGAGGCCTGTCTGAGCTGCCAGTGCGGGCCCTAGAGCCCTGACTCTGTACCTCATACAATCTGTCTTCTTTTCAGAAGAGCTAAGTATTAAAATTGTCCTGAACACATTTGCCTTTCAAGAAGATCAAGGGAGTTCAGTGTGCAGCAGATAAGCTTGTCTGGGAGGAGCAGGTGACAGCTAAGCTGTGTCAACACAGCCTAAGGGCAAGAGAGAACAAAAATTGATTACTCAGATAATCTCCATCTCTCTCCCCCTTTCCCCCTCCCATTTTCAATTCTAATACAATTTGATGTCTGTGTATAAATGCCAACATAGATGGAGAATAAGCTTATGAAATGGCTGCTTGAAGTGCTAATCCATAAGAAATGCTAAAATGTACCTAGAAATGCAGCAAAATGGATAAAATTGGATTTCCAGGACTAGCGTTCCATGAGGTTGTCAAAGATTATGAGGACATGCCACACTGGGGGATGTTTGCTGCAGGTGCAAACAGACAATGCGGGACTCCCAGGGGGCCTGCTAGAGGACTGATGATTTTGAAAATTCCTTTCTGAGGAGGGTGAATCTGTTGATGCTATAATTCATTTTCCAAACAAAAAGTGTGGCAAATTATTTTGCAAGGACAGAAGTAGAGGGTGTCCACCAAGGGCCACCATCCTCCACCCTTTTCCCACGTAGCAATGACTATCACCTTTCAATAAATTAGAAAATAAACACTTAAAGGAGAATAGCAAAGTGCTATCCTGCTAAGGGCAGCTGTATTGAATTGCCTCCTGTGTCTTTTCAGCCTGGAGACCTTCTTGCTTCTGTAGTGGGTGGGTACAGCTTTCAGACGCAACTGTTTTGACCTTCCCTATAACAACAGCCTCTGCTAAGTTATCATGGATTCAAAACTCCTCCTTACTTGGGATGCCTCTAGTTGCTATTATTTGGAGAGTGGCTCCCCATCGTTTTCTCTGGGGTTTTCTCCTTTCTCTCAAGTGTCTCTCTGTTTAAATGACCTAGAGATAGCAGACTTCAGGGAGGTTTCTGGTTGTCTTGAATTTAATAAAAATGGAGAGAACCATTTGCTAGCAGTGTGACATTAAAGAAGTCACTGAACCTCCTGAGGCTCCATGCTGTCTTTTAGAAATGCATTATTATCTCAAGTTATCAATTGTAGATTATCTCAATCGCCCATTCTTTCAGGATTGTCAAAGAATATTAGTAATGTCCAGTTATTAAACAGATGCTAGCTACTGCAAATACTACTGTCACTGCTAATGCTGATAATAATGAGAATAATAGTGGTCAATTTGCCAGCATTATGGAACTTAACAAGATTGCAAGGGCAACAAGCAATAATCTGAGGCAGGGGTCCCCAACCCCCGGGCCACAGACTGGCAATGATCTGTGGTCTGCTAGAAACTGGGCAGCACAGCAGCAAGTGAGCAAAGCTTCATCTGTATTTACAGCCACGCCCCATTTCTTACATTTCTGCCTGAGCTCTGCCCCCTGTCAGATCAGTGATGGCATTAGATTCTCATAGGAGCACAAGCCCTATTATGAAGTGCGCATGTGAGGGATCTAGGCTGCGCACTCCTTATGAGAATCTAATGCCTGATGATCTGTCTTTGTCTCCCATCACCCGCAGATAAGACTACCTAGTTGCAGGAAAAGAAGCTCAGGGCTCCTGCTGATTCTACATTATGATGAACTGTGTCATTATTTCATTATACATTACAATGTAATAATAGAAATAAAATGCACAATAAATGCAATGAGCTTGAATCATCCTGAAACCATATCGCATCCCACCATTTGTGGAAAAATTGTCTGCCATGAAACTAGTCCCTGGTGCCAAAAAGGTTGGGGACCAATGGCCTAAGGTATATATTTTTCCATCAGAAAATGGTTTCAACCAATTCAGATGAGAGTGTCTGGGAAAGAAAAAGATAAACAGATAAGAGAACTTGATGACATTGTGGAAGAGAAACTTTGTACGAGAAAAATTTGCAGCTGAATAAAGTCTATCCCCTGCATAGCCCCAGTGCATGAGTGGTTGCTATGGACTGAATGATTGTGTCCCTCTACAGATTCATATGTTGAAACCTAAATCCCCAGTGTGATGACAGCATTTGTAGGTGGGACCTTTAAGAGGTAACTGGGTCATGAAGATAGAGCCCTCATGGTGGGATTCATGCTCTATTAAAAGAGATATGAGTGACTTTGCTTCCTCTCTCTGCCCTCTGCCATGTGAAGATACAACAAGAAGGACATCTACAAAGCAGGAAGTGGGCCCTCAAAAGACATCAGATCTACCAACACCTTGATCATGGCCTTTTAGTCTCCAGAACTGTGAAATAAGCTACCCAGTCTATGGTAATTTGTTATAGTCACTCAGACTGACTAAGGCAATGATTGTGTGCTATAAAAAGCCATGCAGTAAAATATTTTGGCTGGCCATGGGGCCTGCCTCCAAGTTACCATGGCAGAGTCCTCCTTTCCTCAACCTTTCCTTTCCCACCCTCTGTGATAGATAAGTTCTCCTCTGGGGTTCAAGTGCTTCTGGCAGGTAAACAAAGGTGATCCACCTTCCCTTTTTATCCATGGAGCCATGGGTACATGAAGAGATGGGCAGTGTGAGGATTGCACACCCCGTGTCTAATGAACTAGGGTGTCCCCAGTTGATGACAAGCCACAGGACAAGAGAACAACACTCCTGAAAAGGAACTCACTCCAAGGAAAGGGAAAGTCTGAATTTACAGACTAGACTGTACATCACCATGAGAAGGGAGTAGTAAAAATGGTGTGCTGCCTGAGTTAAAACTTGCCTGGATCCAAATGGGCACCTGTGTCCTGTGAGCAAAGCAATGTCGTTGTTTCAGTATAAATGCTGTGATACTTCAACATTCAAGTGACACATGGGGGAGCTTCTCACTACATATAGGCCATGAGAGGGGCCTCTGGCTTTGCCAAGTCAGGTTCATCACCATTTGAAGTAGCAGATCCATTAGGAAACCCCAGCAGATCACCTGGTGGCAGTCTGACTTTTCTTTCAGGATCTTGTCTTGAGGAGAGCATCTGGGCTTCTTTCTTGCTTATGGAAGATTGGCCAAGATTTACTCACAGCCACAGCATATTCTCTGCAATAGCAGGTTGAAGAAACCACGGAAAGGGCCTGGAATTCCAACTAGTAAAGATGTGGTTTCAGTGCATTTTTGTTTGGGGCATAAATATATGTGCAACCTAAATAATTATTAATACTTGCCATTTGAAAAAGTCTGCAATGCAGAGTGATCAAATGCCTCAGTCTTCTCAGGACTGAGGGTTTCCTGGAATGCAAAACCTTCCATCTTAAAAGTGAGAATAAAATATAACTGCAACGTTATATATACACATATATATATATGTGTATATATATTTGTATACCATGTAGATATATATATATAGTTTGTGTGCATGTGTGTATGAAACATAGGCAGAGATATGATAGTAAAAGTACTTAGGAGGAGATACATACATACGTAGGTAGAGACAGGACAAGAAAAGTAACCAGGTAACCAGACCATATTGGAAACTGTACGATACTCATGCAGTTCAGAAAGGTTCATCCCACTTTGTCACTTGTCATGTGTTGGACCTTATATGTGTTGAAAAAGTACCCACCCGTGTTCTCAGGTAGGTTATTCCAGAGGGTTAACTGTAGAAGGAGATGGAATTTTGTGAGCCAACTTTGAGAAAGATGGATTGCAAACAACAGAGAATAGGACCCACTGTGCAGTCTCCAGCACCTGGAATTGTCCTCCCTGCCCGTACTCTACACCTTTTCTTTTTCCAGCCAGGATAGGGCAGAGTGGATTCTGTCCAAAAAGGAGAGAGCAGAGCCCCCAAGGGGAACAGTTCTCCATTCAGAGAAATAAATGCTTCTTAAAATGGTTTATACTGCCCTATTCAGAAGCTTTCCAAGAGGTGGGCTGATTCTCACCCTTGTGCAAACAATCACCATGAAGGTTTAATGCAGGATCTTAAAAACAAAACAAAACAAAACAAAAAAACTTCCATTTCCAAATTGAATAGTTTGTCTTATAGGAGGGATTTTGTTTTCTTTTCATTCTGGACCTAAATTTGGCATCTAGCCAAATCTACCAAGTCAGGAATGGCAGCTGGGAAAAGTTGAATGAATGAGCTATTTTTTCATTTCTTTCCTTCCCTTCACTCCATATGTTTCTCAATTTCTGGCTCATAAATTTAATTAAGTAAATATTTTAAAATATGAAAGATGGAGAATGTGAGAACTTGATAAATATGAAATGAGTTTCTAAATCCATGAACATGGCATTTGTGGGACTATGCTCTATGTTTAGGCAAAGAGGTATTACAAAGCCTGTGTAAGGGAGATGAATTAAGGTTTGTCTGAATGTGAAGAAAGATTTTGGTATCTAAACATGGGGGATGGAGAAGCCATGGGAATGTGGATAGCCCTGGGAGATAACACTCTTTTATTATAAGCTCACAAGTGTGTTTGTGGAAATGAAGATATTTCTGTGATCTATTTGTTGGATTAGCTTCACAGGATGGAGGAGTGAGGAAACAAGCACTGAATATTTACTTGGTGTTCCGGAGAGACATATGTTGTTTCCAGCAGCAGCACCAGAGTACCAGGAATGAAGCTTTAGCTTATTTTGGAGATGGCTATAACAAAGATTCAGGGCATATCTCAAAGTAATACTGAGGAGGGGAAATAAGGCTGGTGCTAAAGAAGAACTAACCTGATGCTAAAGACAGAACTAACCCAAGTATTCTTGGACAATATGTCCTCAGGCCAAAGAATCAAATTCTAAGCCTTCATTGGTGCTGTGGAGTGAGGTTTGCTTTTCACAGAGGCACAGGATAGCAATTCTGAAACTATTCTCTGTGAATTCTAATGTTGAGCAACAGTAACAGTTCTCCAAGCAAATAAGCAAATGTATTATAGAAGATGGCAGCCAGTGTTCTCCTTGTTCAAAAAAGGTATTTACAAACACAGTGAGGGGAAATATTAGCAGCAGTTCAGTGGTGTTGGATTGGAATTGGAGCTTTCAGTGAGAACTCACGGCATATACTATATAGATAGATTAAAAAAAGAGATAGACTATGTGGATATAAATATTGAGATGTATGTGGATGCAGGTGTGTGTGTACATATATCTATTTCCCAGCTGTGTCCTTTAAGAGGGCTGAAAACCAAGGAACTGCAGTGCAGCGAGATCACGTGGCTTCCAGATCTTGGTTTTTAAATATTTTTCTCTACTAAAAGGAATTAGGGCTCTTTGAAAAAAAATGACTGATTCTGTGGCTCAGGGAGAGAAAGAAAAGGTGAATCTGAAGTATCATTTTTCTTTTTTTTTTAAGAAATTAAGAATGTTCCCAAAGAATCATGGGGGCATTTCAAAAGGATACAGAAGACAGAATGCTGGGCTTCTACTGGCCACAACTCTGGGACATTGTGGACATCAAAATAAATTTGCAATAGTAGAGGATTATAGCCTATTAAATAAAACAAGATTTTTCTGATTTAACTAAGTGAATAGAAGGAAAAGCTCTTCCTTATTCCAGCAAGTCAATTAATAAATGCAGAAAGGAATGACAAAATTAGAAAAACCACCATTTGGCAACCATGGCAGGCAGAATGGGGAGCATGTCTCTAGACAGTAATTCCTTTCAAACTAGTTTATAGGAACTCACTGAGCTTGCTGATCGACCTCAGAGGCAAAGTGTCTGAATTTTGAAGCACTGATTATATAAACTTAGACAGAGACATGCCTCATTATTTAATAGGACTGTGTCAAAAGCCTACTATTAGGATGATGTGTTGGGTGTGGAACAGGGTCTTTTCCCTGCCAGGGACACTGTGATTTCACTCTGTGTTCAGACTGATCTCTGAAGTTGAAGACAAGCAGAAGAATCCTAAAATTTAGCCATGTCCATAGGCTGGGAGGGATACTGCTCTATTCAGAGGCAGCAAAGTACATTGCTGTATCTACTATAGAGCTTTCAGTAGTCCAGTGCACATGGAGAAACTTAACAAATGTTTACTGAATTAATGAATGAACAAAACAATGGATAAAGTCAGGGATAAGTCTTACATCTGTTATCTAGGTGATTAAAAAGGAAAAAGTATCTGTTTCAAGAGGATTACAATCTGATTTTACTCCAGTAGTGAAATTTACACTTTTGGAATTTGAAGACATTGATAAGTCTTTGCATCTTACTTCCTGAATTCTAACTTCCTTTGCCTTTATGAATGACAGAGAAGATGCTCTGTGAAATACAACCTTTGTAAATGCTTTCTGAACTTGAACATTATGTTGCTTTGTGATTGCCTCCACTTAGGATTCCAAATGACCTCATGTGGATTCACATGAGGCCTTGGGTAGCTGGGGAACTGAGGAGACAAGATACACACACGGTACACAAGCACACGTACACCAACAACAGAAATAGGCCCGTAACTAGAAACAGCTGTGCAGAGTCGTTTAGTAAAAGGTTGAGTAGCTGCAACCATCTGGAATGGGTGGGAATGAGTTCAGGTTTCCCCCATGAGACCTTCCTAAGGCTTTGCAGGGGGGCAAGAACAAGGTCTGGGAAGTGGGGAAATGGGATGGCTCAGTCTAACCTTAGCGTCTCCATCCTGGCTGACCCTCCACCTCCGCTCACCCTCGCAACATGACACACTTTGAGTTATGTGACATTTAGGCAGAAAGCAGTCTAGAGCACTCTTGGGGTATTAACCAAGAAGAAATACAGATCAGATTGGACCAAAAGAGAAAGAAGCCTCAGACATCTGCATGGGAATAAGAAGGATACTATATGCTCCTTGACCTGATTTCTTTCCTGCTCAGGAAAGTCAGTGGATAAATAATAAAATTGATACTGCATGGAGAGTTGAGAGGCAAGACTTAGAGCATTCAAGTCTGAATTCCTGTCCTGAATATGATATTTGCACTCCCCCCAACTCCCTGGTCTCCAAAAGAATCTGGTCTGTCACTAAACAGCATCTTCTCAATCTCCTCCATGTCGTGAAGTGGGAGAGTGGGGGTAGTGTCAAAGGCATGTCTTTATTTTGAAGATGAGAAATTTACATTCTTTTTCATTAAAGTAATCATTTCTAAGGAGCAATATATTGTAGGATCATAGATTTTGAGAACTGGAAGGATCTTTTAGAAACCATAGAACCTAAGCCCCTTATTGTAC
The DNA here is from genome assembly GCA_963574635.1 of Cheracebus regulus. Taxonomy (NCBI): domain Eukaryota; kingdom Metazoa; phylum Chordata; class Mammalia; order Primates; family Pitheciidae; genus Cheracebus; species Cheracebus regulus. Next base: position 14,506 of record CAUYQU010052913.1, on the reverse strand, counting down.
AGAGGAAAAATCTGAAACACGGAAAAAGAGAATTTGCCTGATGTCTCAGAAAGACTAAGCAGCCTTGGCACCATGAACAGAGCTAAAAAGCCCAATTCCAATACTAAAAAGATGAAGTGCTGTATCTCACTTTACCATCTACACAACTGATTCTTCTTTCTCTCTCATCACTCTTTAGTTGTCATTCAAACATAACAAGCTTGATCACTCACCTTGATCATCTGAAACATCTGAGCCAAATCCAATTCCTGTGCAGCTGTCACGCAAGGTTATGCCTCTATCCAATGGCTTCTGTGTTGCCAAGACTCTGTGGGTCTGACAACAGGAATTCAGATGGAATTTTGAACAATGGCGGTGTGGTTGGAACAGGCATGTAATTCCTAAAATTTGTGAGTTGTGATTCTGTATGATGGTGGTTTAAGTTTGGAGTTTGAATATTGGCTCTGCCACTTTATAGCAGAGTGAATTTGGACCAGATGCTTACAGCTTACCTCATGAGATTAAATGAGATAATACATGTAAAGCACTGAGTATAGTATCTGCATTAAAATAACCACCATTCTTGTAAAATGTATTAATACTGTGTTATCACTTCTGTTTCTAGAATAAATCTAAGCCAATATTTTTGTAACTTTTAAAGGCCAATATGCATGGGAGTTTGCCTTCTCTTGTTGTCCTTAGATCCTCTGCCACCAAAGCATGGGAAGAAACTGAAGCTAGCCTACTGGAGAATAAGAGACACAAAGTCCTATGTCCCCCATTGTCCTGACTCACAAATAAGCAACTGCTGGACTGTGTAAGTGGGACCATCCTAGGTCATCCATCCCCCTACTGACTCTCCAGCTGTCTGCAAATGCATAAGCAAGTGGGGAAATGATCAGCTGAGATGTCCTGAAACAGAAGAACTGCTCAGCTGACCCAAAGAATAGTGAGTTCAATAAACAGTTATTGTTTTAAGCCATCAGTTTTGGGGGTAGGTTGTTAAGCAGTCCAAACTAATGGATGCAGTGTGCTCTGTGTTCATCTCCTGAATGAATGAGAGATGATATATGTAAGGAAGGTGCAAGAACCCTCCACCAGCAGGATTCTTCTTTCAGCAGAGAAGATAGTTTTGCGTGGTTATCCCCACCCTCTTTCTTGGCTCTTGCTTTCTGGGGAAGAGTGAAATTTGTGACCCCTGAAAGGAGACTGCTGGCTGGGTGTGGTGGGAGACTAGGATATGACCTGGCCTCATTAACACCATGCTCCCTAACTAGCTGGGCCAATCAGTCTGTCTCTGTCCTCCTGGAAACTCTTACCACCCACTGTCTCCCAGACGAAAGCACCCCACCCACCAATCCTCCCTTCGAAACAAAGATGCATGGGAGCACGTAGTGGAAATACCAGGCCATGACACTTGGCAGAAGCCTGCCTCCCAGGGCTCTGCTGGGGTTCCAGGAGGCAGAAATGCCAAGTTGGATTCACACATGCCAGGAAGACCTGACTCCCGGACACAGCAGGCTCCTGTAAGGTGGCTCCAGGAAGAGAAATTCCATGTACTCCTTCAGAAACTCATTTTCACCTTTCCAGTCCTTTCTGGGATAAAGCTTCTTACTCATGTTACTTTAACCTATTTTCTTTATCTCAATTCCAGGCCATATCAAGTGCCAATTTTATTAGCATTTAATATTTCAAAGACAAGGATGTCTTCTTTGGAAGACATCATTCACACCCCCCAGTCCTCGTTTTTTTGTACCAGCATATGAGAGTAAGAAGATAACAAAAAGTTATGTCCCCAGACAGGTCAGTTTTACATGGTTTCAATTCACAATTGCACACTCCATCTACGCCCGCCCCTGTTTTTTTGAAGACTTCCCAACTCCTGGGCCCTTAAGAAAATAATATGTATCAGAAGGATGTGTTTGGCAACCCTTCCAGAACCACCTTTTCTGCCCTAACATGCTTACACCTCATTACATTTGTTTTCAGCTCTTTGGTCCTGAATACTCTCCTTCCAATGGCCCTTTAGGCCTTATTGGCTTCAGCTTTCTAACCTGGTTTTACTCTCTGTTTATCTCTGATTTTAGCATACCTCCCTGAACCAGATGAGAAACCCTCCTCCAAAATTAGTGTCCCTAGCCTATTATTAATGTTCTCATTTCTACCATTAGATAGCCTTTGCTTTAAGTGAGGAGCCAGAAAAATTTTTCTATAAAGATCCAAATAGTAAATATTTCAGACTTAACAGGCCAATTAGTCTTCATTGCATGTTCTTTTTTTGTTTGTTTTCTTTTTTAACATTTAAAATATATACATCATCCTTTGCTTGAAAATTGTGCATAAACAGGTGTGGGCTAGGTTTAGCTTGCAGGCTCATGACTTGCCTAGCCTTCCTTTAAAGTAAAGTAGAGCCTATTCTTAAAACACAAATATTCCTGGAAATAGCGAATAACCAGCAACTCAGTGTGAATGAGCTCATTCTCCTTCTTTCTAGTTCCAACTGGATGGAACAAGCTTTTAAAGAAAGAATGCATCAGATAAGGATTTTTCAGGCCATTCCAGTTGTGTAGTCGACAGTAAGAATTAAAATCCTGGGAGCTATGGACAAGGAGGAGGAAAGACAAAGGCTCCGAGTCAAAGTTGTTCTACCATGTGTTAATGGTTGTGGCCAGGACGACATTCAAAGTATTTAACAGCTGGTAAAACATGTGTGTGACCAAATCGGAAGGGCACCAAGTAGCCTTTGTGCTGGATCACGGACTGGAGGTTCCTGCAGCACCACACATTAATGCTTTTCTTGCTTGACCATGGGGCAAAGCCAGATGCAAGCTGGATACAGGGCTGGGAAGTGAGAGGTAGTGTTTACAAGGCCTAAAATGTCGTGTGCTACCTTGACATTTTTTAGCTTCACAGGACCCAGAAGGCCTAACTGCGAGTTCTCCTGTTCTTGTAACATATACCCCTTCACCCACCTATCAGGTAGACCAGCTGCACACCACATGACCTTCACCCTAGTGATGTGCAGTTCCCTACAAGCCTACAAAATTATTCAGAGAAACCAACGACTTCCTCCAATGGAAATCAGGGGGCGCCTCACTCTCTTTTTACTACAAAGTCTGCCTTCCACGGCTTCTGCTTGCTCCTCTATTCCCAAGTACAATCTCCATGTGGCCCTGCAAGGCATTTGGCATCCTCCTCTTCTGGGATGTGAGTAAATGTGACTACTAAACTGCTGTTAACATCATCTGCCCATTGCTGGGGATCGTGTTCAGCCATCTCATTCTATGTAGGGTGGGGGATCTCTCCCTCACAAATGGGGTGAATAAGAAATGATCAAAATGGGGTATCACCCTAGATTTTTGAGGCAGTGACTATTTACCAACCAGTAAAGAAGTAGTTGAGTATTTAACAACCAGCTCATCTGTATTTGAACCAGTATGGTTGTGATGTGATTTGGAGTTCCTGCTACTCTTCTCCTCTAGATTTCTTTGATTGGACAATGTCACTCTTCAGTTAGGAGTGCTGAACTGATCCCAGTGCTTTAACCATGGCCTGAACAGAATAAACTAGGGAGGCTACCACATTTGTTTAAAAGTGCACTGGTTCCCTGGGCGTGGTGGCTCAAGCCTGTAATCCCAGCACTTTGGGAGGCCAAGGCGGGCAAATCATGAGGTCAGGAGTTTGAGACCAGCCTGGCCAACGTGGTGAAACCCCAACACTACCAAAAATACAAAAATTAGCTAGGTGTGGTGGCAGGCAGGCACCTATAATCCCAGCTACTTGGGAGACTGAGGCAAGAGAACTGTTTGAAACCAGAAGACAGAGGCTGCAGTGAGCTGAGGTTGCACCACTGCACTCTAGCCTGGGCAACAAGAGCCAAACTCTATCTCAAAAAAGAAATGCACTGTTCTAGACATCTCTGTAAGGAATAAATTACTGGGCTTTGTGCTAATCTGTTTGTATTGCTCAAAGGGAATAGCTGAGTCTGGGTAATTTAAAAAGAAAATAAATTTAATTGGCTCATGGTTCTGCAGGCTGTACAGGAAGCATGGTGGCAGCATCCGCTTCTGGTGAGGGCCCCTAGAAGTTTAAAATCATGGTGGAAGGTGAAAGCGGTGCAGGTACATCCCATTGCAAAAGTAAGAGTGGAGTCGGGGGGTGAGGTGTTTCATGCTCTTTTAAAGAACTAGATCTTGCATGAACTCAGCAACAACACAGTTATCACCAAAGAGATGGTCCTAAGCCATTCAGAAGGGATTTACCCTGTTGAACGGTCCAATCATCGCCCAGCAGGCTCCATCACCAGCACTGGGAATCACAGATCAACATGAGATTTGGAGGGAACACACATCCAAACCATATCAGGTTCCCATGGTATGACTATACTTCTTGTGTTATTGAGAACAAGAGAAAATAATGAAGAAACCGTAAGGAAGGTCATCAGAGAATCTCAAGGAAGGAAAGAAACTCACAAGTCGTCTAGTACAGTCTCTTCATTTTTGAAATGACATTGAGGCCCACAAAAGGAAAGTGACTTGCACAAGGTCACACTGGAGAAAGCCTGAGAGAAAAAGAGCAAGGAGCAAACAGGAAGAGAGAAAGCAGGTGTGAAAAGCTGAATGGAAGCTTCCCGTATGTGGTTTATGGTTGTCCATGAATGGGGAAGTGAAACTAGAACTTCTGAAGGAGCAAACTTGTCAAGTGCTTGTCTTCTAGCACCACTCAGGAGTAATTATTTCAGTGAAAACATATGGAACTTGCAAATAAAAGACATTGATATCATCATGATGATTAGTAAAATGTTCAGATGTACTCATACTGACTTCTTGACGTTGTTGACTCTGAGATGGGCAGATGCAACTTTGATTTTCATTAACACTCCAACATCCTGCATTGTGTTACCATGCCAAGTCACACATCAGAAAGATTTCGACTCCAGGTCTTCCATTAGGTGAATGTCCTCTTTCAAGGAGGAAACACTTAATCCCTGCTGGATGGAGCTCTCTTTTTTAAATCAGCAGGCTGCTCAGTTTTAGTGAAATACAGGGGTTTATACTGAAAGCAGGCGCTGAATTTCAGTTGAAGGCAGACATCATCAACAGTACTCTGACTAAGAGCTGGACGATGTGAAGCCCATCTCAGGCTTTGGCACTAACCAGCTGGGGGACACGTCATGCCTCTCACTGTAAAATGAGAAGTCTGCAAAGGGTGATGTCTGAGGTGCCTTCCAGCCCTGCCATCCTGAGGTTATTATGGCTTGATGGGGTCAGGCCTGGTCCTGACTTCCCTTCCCAGTCAGCTGCTGAACGGGATGTGAGCTCACAGGGGAGGAAGCACAGAAAGGCATTGGGTGGCGCTCTCCTGCTAACATATATCAGAATACAGAATAACCTCACATCTTCCCATAAGTTGGAGTGAGTCACCAGGGTGAGCTGTGAAGCATTTTTCTCTGATTCCTTCCAAACTATAGACTATTTCCCACATTTAAGACATGCAAAAAAAAATCAACAAATTTATATATACACCATATGGGAAAAGCTAGATGAAATAGGCACTGCCCACCCACTACTTATGAAAATGTATGCTGGAGCCATCTCATTGAAGGGAAATTGTCACTGTCTATCAAAAGGACAAGCACATATTCCTGAGATCCAGCAATTCCTCAGACCCAGCAATTCCTCATTACTATGGACTCAATGTTTATATCCTTTCACAACTCATGTGTTAAAATCCTAACCCTCAAGGTGTTAGTGTTAGGAGCTAGGGACTCTGGGAGGTGACTGGGGATTTCTCTGAGAGAGGAGCCCTATGAGTAGGATTAGTGCCCTTAATAAAAGAGGCCCCAGGGAGACTCTCACCCCTCCACCACATGAGGACACAGCAAGAAGGTTTACCAAACACCGAATATGCTGGTGCATTGATCTTGAACTTCCCACCCTCTAGAATTGTGAGAAATACATTTCTATTGTTTACATGCCACTCAGTTTATGATATTTTGTTATATCAACCCTAATGGACTAAGACACTCATCCTGGAAATTGTCTGACATTATACCAACATACATATCATGTTACTCAAAGCTATATTGATTCTAACAGCAAATAACTGAACACAACCTAAATGATCATTAATAAGAGGCTAGTTAGCCAAATTACTGTTCCATAGCAATCTCCCCAGCTATGAATTGAATGAGGAAGATTTTCACAATAGGGCATATTTCTAAACTGGGTTATTAAATGACAAAAGCAAAGTGCAAAGTAAAAAAGTGCTAAAAAATGCTCACAATGATAGGATTCTATCAAGGGAACACAGGATCCAACTGAAAGAGCACCCAATAGCCAAAACTGGAACAATTTCAGCAACAAAATTAAGTAGAATTAGATTACGCTATGGACTGACTTATGTGCCCCAAAGATTCACAGGTTGAATCTCTTACCCCTTATGTGACTGTATCTGGAAACTGGATATTTATTTAGGAAGTAATTAAGGTTAAATGAGGTCACAGGGAAGGGCCTTGATCCCATGGGATTATTGTCTTTGTAAGAAAAGGCAGGAGAGAGCTCTCTCTCTCTCTTTTTGCCATGTGAAGCTGCAGGGAGAAGGAGGCCTTCTGTAAGCCAAGAAAAGAGCCTTCACCAGAAATCAAATTGGCCAGCACTTTGACCTTGGACTTCACAGTCTCTAGAACAGAGAAAAACTTCCCTGCATAGGACATTTTGTTATGACAGTCAATTAACATGGATTATAACATAAAGTATAAAATATATATGTGTGTGTCCATACTGCTACAGATAAATGATTGGATAAATAAATAAATGAGGGAAAAAAGACAAATCTCTTATGCGAAGAGTTTTCAAATAATTTATGTGGTTATTCTTAAGGAGATAGAGCATAAGTCCCACTTCTGAAGTGTAGGCTATGCATAGTGCCTTCCTTCCAAAGAGAATAGTGTGCAAAGAGAGAAAAAAAAGTAACATTATAGTAAAGAAACCTAGCAAATACCTTCAGTCAGGTGATCAAGGTGAACATCCACTGATAAGCCATATTGAAATCATATACCTTTGATTCGAAAAATGGCAGTTTACCTCTGTGATAACCCATAACCCTAGTCTAACAGTGCGAACACCTCAGGAAAATCCCAGCCAAGGAGCACTCTACAAAATACTTGACCAGCATTCCTCAAATTTGTCAAGATCATCAACAACAAAGAAAATCTGATAAGCTGTTAGAGCCAAGAGGCTCCTGAGGAGATGCAACAGTAAATGAACTGTGGAGTCGTGGAGGTAATCTTGCAAGAGGAAAAGGACATGAGGCAAACACTGAGGACATCTGAGTAAAGTACAGACTTTCACTAAATATAGTGTGTCAATATTGGTTTATTGACTGTGACAAATGTACCTTACTAATGTTAAGCAATTATTAGTAGAGGAACGTGTATGTGTGTTTGTGTCTGTGTGTGTGTGTGTGTGTGTGTATGTGTGTGTTTGTATGTGTATGTGTGTGTAGGGGGTTAATGGGAACTCTCTATTCTATTTTTGCAAATTTTTTATAAGTCTAAAACTATTCTAAAACAAAAGGTTTATTTTAAAACAAAAACCAATGTAGAACAATATGTTTTGCATATTCTCTCTTGTATTTTTTAAACGAATAATAAAAGATAGAAAATAAACCTCTCTGGGAAAAATACACAAAACTAGAGAAGAATTGAATACATAAGGCTTTTTAGAGTATTCCCTTTTGCATATTCTGAATATTGTTCCATGGTGATATATTATCTATTGTGTAAAAGTTACATGTGAAAATTAACAAAGATCCCAATTAAAATGCCATCCCTTATAGTGGCACAAAGAGAGAGGTAATGACCCCAGAGACTTCGTACAAACTCAGGGTTGTGAACCTAACCGTGGTACTCCAATCCAAGCAGACTCTCACAGAGGAGAGGATAACTAGGAAGATGTGTCCATATGGCAGATGCTTCAAGCAAAAGAAAATCAGCAGAGTAAGTTGTCAGAAAAGGTCATAGAACTTCAGAAACTTCATGAGATCAAGACATACAAGCCTCAGCATCTGGAGAAGGGAGTTGAGGGACCAGAGCGAAGGAGCAAGGAGAGATTTAAAACAACCAGACTATAGCCAGTGCAGAGTTGGTCCAGATGGTCCCTGCCTTTTCAAGCTTCCACAGGCTCCTGTCCCCAGGAAGGGATGTGATGAGAGTGTTAATTGGAAATAAGGGCTTGGATGCAGAAAAAGAAAATGCTTCAAACCTTTGCTCAGTCCTTAACCTAGGGCTGTGAGAGGCATTAAGGGAGTTTCATGGGCTTCTTTTGTTTATCGTTTTATATATACTTAAGGATTTCTATTCTTTTTGTATTACTATTCTTTTGGTTGAACTAGTTTTCCATTTTGTGTGCTCCAGCCTCAGAAGCCTTAATTTGGAGAATTCTGCAGATAGTCATGTTTCTTTCACTACCCACATCATATATTAAGGCCCTGATTAATAGTACTCAACTACCTCTGTGCACTTCCTGCATTGTTCTCTAGAGATGACGGAGTGTGAGTCTGGTGCCCCAGACATAATCAACAAACTCCTCAGGGAGGAAGCGTGTCTTGTACATCCTGCAGCCACTCAGGGGTGGGCTCACAACTATGTCATTATTCCAGATCATCCTCTTCTTGGTTGGTTCCCCAACTTCTGTGTTAATGTTGTGTCTCACAGCTGAGCAGAGCACATAACTTATTGTCCCCAAACAGGACATAATTGAAAATGAAAATGTGATGGTATTAAAAATACTGCAGCACATCAGGCATAAACTCCATTGTCCTGGGGCAAACCAGGATATAAGGCCAGGCCCATGGATAACATTGGCTGTGCCCAGGGGAGGAGTACAAAAGAGGCCCATCGATCACATCTAAATATGTAAAAGCTCTACATGAAGCTAAGGAAGTATTAAATAAATATGTACTGTCCTCCTACCATAATATGGTGGCTTGTGGTGAGCTGGCTGCCATCCCAGTCCCTGGCCCCATGATCCTGGGTTATCCCCACAGGCATCTTCCCACATCATGAAGGGCCTGAAAGGTTTATGTGTAGACAAACTGGCTCACCTTCCAAGCTCTGTTTTGGCTCCCCTGAAATAGCTGCACCATGGCCAGCCACTGAGTGGGAGGCAGGGTCCTTCCTTAGTAAGGGAATTTTGGGGTACCTTGTACCCAGAATATGGTCTAGAAAGTGGAGTGCCAGCTCTGGATGGACATGACCCTGTAATTCGGTAAGTTCCTCCTGCTCTGGGGAAGGGCATGACCAGAGGAGGGCCAGAGTGGTATCCTCTAGATTGTGGGATCCATCAGAGAGCTCCTTTAACCTGATGTTATGAACTTAATGGTATCCCCCCAAAATCCATAGGTTGAAGCTATAATTCTCAAAGGGACTATATTTGGAAATAGGGCTTTTAATGGGGTAATTAAATAAAGTTAAACAAGGTCATAAGAATGGGGCCCTAATCCCACAAGACTGGGATTTACAACAAAGGAAAAAGATACCAGACTTACAACAAAGGAAAAAGATACCAGAGATTGAGACTCTCTCCTTTTCTTTTTTTCTCTTTGCACACCCACAGAAAAAAAAGGCCATGTTAGGACACAGCCAGCGGTGGCTATTTATGAACCAAGGAGAGAGGTCAGCAGAACCTAACCTGGCTGATACCTTGCTCCTGGGCTTCCTTCCAGCCTTCAGAATTGTGAGAAAACACATTTCTGTTGTTTAAGGTCCCCGTGTGTGGTGTTTTGCTATGGCAGCCCGAGCAAATTAACGCCATTGGGAATGAGCCTCATCCCGTGATAGTCACCTCAATCTTAAACGTGCTCTAAGTGCCTTCCAAGTGTTATGAAACTGAGAGAAAGGGCCCTTGAAAAGGAAAGCGTAGATCAAGAAAAAAAGAGTGGGAGGTAAAGAAAAAGGGCCATAGGGTCCGGGGTACAGGGCATTGTCAGGAAGATTGGGCCCCCTAGCGTCTCCTTCACACATTCCTGAATTCATTTGACAAGCACCTGCTACATTCCCACTTGTGCCAGGCATTGTGCAGGGCAGTGGAAATGTGGTTTGAAGTATCAGGTTGCTATTTAAAGAAATGGCAGGAATTGCAATTACCTTTGCACCAGACTAACAGAAAAGGCCTCTGCCCTCTTTGGACCTGATTTCTAGTGGGATTCACTGGGTGGTGGTGTCAGGACGGCCCAGTAAGTCCTACAGAGGTGGATGAGCAGTGTCCTTTAGGAAAGGTGTGTTGGTCCAGGATTCCTGATTCCTTAGCCTCATTCTCCAAATGTTCATCTCAGAGGGTGACTCAAGGTCACGGGAGGTCCCTTTGCTGCCTTGGTGACCACCTCTCCCCAGGTACCTGGGACAACTGGAGGAGGATGGGTGTGATAAGTCCTTCTAACATCTGAGCTCAGCTGGGCTCAGATGTGTCTCTAGGTAAAAGAGTAGGGCTAGGAGGTCACAGAGAGGTGAGCTCAGACAGGCTGTAATTCTTGGCTCTGGGTGTGAAACGGTCAGTCGAGGCAGCAGCTCTTCAGAGGGCAGGTGTGGGATTCCTGTAGGTCCTGAGGTGGGCATAGCCAGCTCCCAAAACTCCTACCTGTCAGAAACTCACTGGACTAGATATTTTCTTGACTCTCCGGATACTTGATCCACCTGGGATTAGTTAGCCTTGATTTCCCATCAACCTAAGAAGGGTGTTTCAGCACTTTCCTGCTTTATTTCAAGAGGAAACAAAGGAAAATCTGGGCTTTCCTCCTCCTCTTCCCCCTCTTCATCTCCTCTCCAAACAGAGGTGGTTCTAATTTCTCAAGCTTTGCTCAATATCTGACAAATGGCATTATTCTGAGTCAGGACTTTTGGTAACATGTGTTTCTCAGGGCCTCCAAATAAAGTCAATCTGATTAGCATTGATCACCCAAATAATAAAAAATTAGTACTTGTTTACTTTTTTAGAGAGGAATTTTATTTTCCCCCATCCCACATCTTTTTAATTTCAGTTCTTTTCAAAATTATAAAAGTGCCAGTTGGTCCCATATCAGAAACATCTTTTGGGTTTTTATGGTGTGGAAATTAGGAGTAAAAGGACCTAAAAATTTTCAACTGCTGCTTCCAAGTGAGGGAATGAAAGAATAATATGTTCAACTCATACTTCAACCATGAGACTAGCTTTCAAAGGTTCTGGATATTGCTTTGAACTCTTCTTTGAAAATTTTAATCCAACAAATCTCCCAATTAAAATGATATGGAGACAGCCAAATGACAGACAGAATAAAAATGAACACAAGTGGTGACCACATCATTCAGGATCATAGGCTGTTGCTTGTCCTTCCAGGTAAACCTGGCTGTCATTTGTCTGCTGTCCTCAATTTTTTGGGTCTATCAAGTAACAATCACCTTTTAGTTTTAAAAGGATAAGTGCAAATGGAGGAAATTCTGCTTCTGAAATGGAGGAAAAGATTGGCGTGAGTTAATATATCAACTTACTAGACTGAAAAGGCCTTTTCCTCTTAGGAGACGTTCACAGTTCTGTGCCTGTCACTACTGCCTTTACAGATGCCGGCTCCATTGGACCTACAAACTCTTTCTCCTGCATGTTCTTGGGGACTCTTAGGCCCTAACATTTAGCCTTGAATCTTCAAGTGGCCTCCATCCAAGATTCCCACCCTCATATCTGGTCCCTATCCAGATACCTCCTGGGGAAGGTAGCAGATCCCATCTAGCAGGTGATCTTCAAGGAGCCTGCAGGCTTTGATGCCTTGTGACTCCTGGGAAACCTGGGGTCTCTGGGACAGGAGGTTGATTTTCAGAGAATTTTTCACTGCTCTATATGCAACCCTCTTGTCCCTCAACCATCTGCTTCACCTGGGGTGGAGAAGGTGAGCAGTCCACAGGAGATGCAAGCAAATGGAAGGGTCAGCTTTGACATTTTGTATGTGGTTGGGGAGGAGGCCTATAAAGTTTCTGCAGATATTCCAAGAAGGCTTCTGAGAGGAGATGGTGGCCTGGAAGAATTTTAAAAATGGGAAGGAAGGTAACTTAATAGCTTTGAGATTCAAGGGGAGGCTCTCCACAGGCAAAATCAAACTGATTAGATGCCTAAGTGCTAGAGGTCACGAACTCTGTACCACCTCCGTGGGTGGCCTCACTGTTGTGCAAATTGTTCACTGAACTCCGAAGAGAAAGCTGGGGGCTGTGCTGCCCAGGTTGGGGCTGCTGTTACTGCTTTTGTTAGTCTAGGGCAGGAGGCAGCCAAAGGCCTCAGCCTGACAAGGAATCCAGGCAGAGCTGAAGAGGAAGAGGTGGTGATAGACTCTCAGGGGGTTGTGTCAGGTCCAGCAAGGCAGGAACGCTGGCCACAAGCCTCCATGATCCTCCCAAAGACCCTCCAGAACCAGCACTTTTCCCGCCAGATGTTTTGAATCTCTTTCCCCTTCCTAATTGAAGACAGCTTTCCTTTCTGCTTGAGAGGGAGTGGGAGGAACGTGCCCTGCAGCTCTTTCCCTCCTCTCCTCCCCTCTCCTTCCTCTAGAGTGGGAAAGCTTTTCATTTCCAAGCAAAAGGTGGGGTTATATGGTTCATCCAGCCCCTTCCCAGCAGAAGGCAGTTCTCAGAAAGAAGCCAGCCCCGTTTTTTCCTGGTAGGAGGAATGTGGTCCATATCTCCCCCACTTACCTCTCTTTCATACAGGCACTTACCTCAATAAGATGGCAGCAAAGCCCCTTCCCAGAGAGAAGCTGTATTTCCCAATAGTCAGCAGGGAAGAATGTCTCTGTGCCCCAGATCAGACATTTTTCCCTGGAGAGCACCGTGGCCAGTTACAGAAAGTATTCACTTTCCTCGCCAAACAGTACTGGGACCACCACATTAGGAATAATCATAATTCAACCCCAGTTAGTCCCGAGGGCAACAAATTAGCATCAGAAATCCTTTCAGGATTCACCAATGGATCTGCACTGCATTCGCCAGCCCTGGTGTTTCTGTCAATGGAGTCTGAAATGCTGTAATCCCGGGAATCGTGAGGCAAAGTGAAAGACCCTCACAGAGCACTGTGGAGTCGCACCCTTCCATCTCATCAGTAATCTGCATTTCTCAGACCACCCAAGTCTGAGGGTAAAAATAGGATCCCAAGAGCAAACACAAAATTTCTTCAGGAAAATACACTTCTTTTCTACAGAAATTTAAGCTCTCCCTCAAATTTCATTCAAGTATAGCCCTGGGTTTCTGTCTTCTGTGGTGTCTCATGGGTAGCTTCAGAGGGTTTCTCACATGGGCTCTGCAAACTGCTCCTCTGGGCTGCCATGTGACATCTGGTGCATTTCTTCCCTCTTGCCCTGACACATTTGGGGCAATGACTCCAGTCACTGCCAACACCGTCACTGGTGTCTGCCCAAGGCATTCAGTTCCTGCCAGTGCCCACTGTCAAGGTTGTTGATGTCAATGGTGGGGTATCCTCATCAATTACTACTGAAGATGCTGGCACCAATTCTGCAGATGACCTGCATACTAATATCCCAGTCCTTTTTATTTTTACTTTGCTCTCCTGCCGGCACCATAACGTTGCAGTGACTAGCATCAAAAGTAAATAGAATCTTCCCTCTGTTCTAGAACCAGTGACTCCCTGATGCCAGCCTCACTCTGGGCTCCTCCTATAACTAAATGCCTGGCAGACTGATACCATCAGTTCTTCACAGATGTCATATCTCTTCTAAATCCTAGCAACCAGAAAGTTCAAATTCAAGCTGAAACTGATTTATAATTACTACAACCATGGTCGTTAAGAACTTGGGTTTGAATCTGGCTCCACCACTTATTATCTCTGACACTTAATTTCCTTATCTGTAAAACACAGATTTTATGAGGCCATTTATGTTACAATAATTTCTATGCCACAGACTTGTGATAAAGGAAATGCATGCAATTTACTTAACCCCATTTTTAGATTGCAGTCAATAAATGTTGACTATTAAAATTATCCAGACACCTTACAAAACAAGACATACATGTGGCCAACAAACATATGAAAAAATGCTCATCATCACTGGTCATTAGAGAAATGCAAATCAAAACTACATTGAGATACCATCTCACGCCAGATAGAATGGCAATCATTAAAAAATTGGGAGACAACAGATGCTGGAGAGGATGTGGAAAAATATGAACACTTTTACACTGTTGGTGGGAGTGTAAACTAGTTCAACCATTGTGGAAGACAGTGTGGCAATTCCTCAAGGACCTAGAAATAGAAATTCCGTTTGACCCAGCAATCCCATTACTGGGTATATATCCAGAGGATTATAAATCATTCTACTATAAGGACATATGCACAAGAATGTTCATTGCAGCACTGTTTACAATAGCAAAGACCTGGAGCCAACCCAAATGCCCATAGATGATAGACTGGACAAGGAAAATGTGGCACATACACACCATGGAATACTATGCAGCCATAAAAAACGATGAGTTCATGTCCTTTGTAGGGACATGGAT
>CAUYQU010052912.1:0-13515 GCA_963574635.1 Cheracebus regulus | reverse complement strand
AATGCCCTCTCTAACCACTCCTATTCAACACAGTCCTGGAGGTTCTAGCCAGAGCAATCAGGCAAGAAAAAGAAATAAAGGGTATTCAATTAGGAAAGGAGGAAGTCAAATTGTCTCTATTTGCAGACGACATGATTGTATTTAGAAGACCCCATCATCTCAGCCCAAAATCTCCTGAAACTGATAAGCAACTTCAGCAAAGTCTCAGGATATAAAATCAATGTGCGAAAATCACAAGGATTCCTATACACCAATAACAGACTTAAAGAAAGCCAAATCAAGAATGAACTGCCATTCATAATTGCTACAAAGAGAATAAAATACCTAGGAATACAATTGTCAAAGGATGTAAAGGACCTCTTCAAGGAGAACTATAAACCACTGGTCAACGAAATAAGAGGATACAAACAGTTGGAAAAAACATTCAGTTCATGTACCATGGCCAAGGTTATAATTTAGGCAGCCATCTCTTAAATGAAGAAAAATAACAACTACAGATTTATTCTTATATCCTGCAGCATCTGAATCAAATGACTGTAAAGCTGGGGGAAAATGTATTCCTCTTACCCGTAAAGAGAATGAGACAATTTAAAAAGATTACTCTCAGGTCCACGAAGAGTAAGTTCCTCAAAGTATAAGGATGGGATGAGATCACATTTCTTTGACCTACAAGTCAATAAGCACATTAACTAGTTATTTAAATGAACTCAGCCCATTTAATAAGCTTGAAGTTGTTTTTAAGAGAAAAAAAAAAAAGGCTTAACCTCTTGTAAGTGGCCTTATTTAAAAAAATGCAAAATCCACAGTGGGAATTTATGTTTAGAGAAAAAGTCATATCACAGAATTCCATTTTTATCTCCTTTTAGTTTCTAGTTGTTCCTTTCATTGTCACATCTGTTCATTCAAGTATCTATTAAGCATGGATTTTACATCAGGTACTGTGCTAATTATTGGCTTACCTCTTTGACTCTTGGATTTTTAATAGCTGCATTTAGATGTTGAGCCTCCAGAACTGGGACTTCAATGTCAATTTTAAGATGTTTTTGCTTTGCTTGGAAAATTTCTCCCTTTCTGGTTTTCCTCCAACAAACCCCTTTGATTCACACATAGGCTATCAGAAAAGTGGAAGGGGGCCTGTGTCATGCGAGATATCATAAGTGCAAACCACAGTTGGCATATAAAGGAATGTTTCCAAATGTCAATGCATTTTAGTGACCATATATAGCACTGCACTTCACCCTGAATCAGAGCCAAAATATGCCTGTGTTCTTCAGACTCCTTTAGGAGTCTGATCAATACCTGTAGAGTCAGGTCTGCCACATCCAACAAAGAATAAACCAGAGTGGATAGCAAATGCTTCTGCCCTAGCACTAGCATTTGTCTTAGCATCTCTTTCCCACTAGCACTAATTTGCTGCCATATTGGAATTTTCAGTCTCTCCCTATCTATTCCTTTACCTTGATTTTTAAATATCGTATCCTATATCTCCTCCTAATATATTATATTTGAAATATTACATATGCTGTTTGTAGTCTGTTTAAGCCCCACAAAGACAGGAAAGTTTGTTTTGTTCACTCAATGCTTAGAATAGTGCCTGGCTCATAGTTTAGCCCTCAAAAATGTGTTGAATAGATGAATGAATGAGTGATACCTGCTTGTTTCTTTTTGCCTTAATTGACTCTTTGGCCCTCAAGCCTGCATTTGTCTAAGATTTATAGCAAAAACCTGATCCTATTATACATCTGGCATCGATCCTTTAGGCTTGTCCTACCTGACATACCATATTCTGCTTGGTGAACTGGGCTAACATATAATCCAGAGAGGAATATAGCCAAGTCAAGGCATTTTTGCATACACAATGACCCACACACAAAACTACCTGTTTCTTTCACTTGTCCTTAAAGCTGTTTTTTAATGTTCCTATATTATGTGAGTACATAAAATTGTTTTGCCCTCAACAGATGGAGCAGAAACATCACTACCCACCACAGATATCTGCTAGGATGCCACCCTTCATTCAGGGTGTTTAGCCTCACTTGATTTATTCTCCCTTCTTGGTAATATTGGAATTTTAATATTCCCTAGGCCTAACTCACAGGAATGAAGAACTATGAGCTGCATTAATTAGGGAGCAACAAAAACCAGGGGCCTTCTTATCTCCTGTAAAGTCACTATGTCTGGCCCCTTCTTCCACAGCCACACTGGGCAGGCCATGCTTAACAAAGAGTTTAGAAAACATTGAATACTAGGAATCTGTTCCCCAATGAGAGTTCAATTCAACCAATCACGTTTTTCTTTGCCAACTACCTTAATTATGTCTATTAGACCAGAAATCCATTAGGACTCTTTTTTTTTTCTTATTGACAATTCAAGAGCCTCTTCACACTCTTTTTGCTCCCTCTGTGTGTTATGGATCTATTTTATAAGAGGTGCATAGTCAGAGGGGAGAGATAGAATGAGCATTTCATTTCTTTCTGCTCTGGAAGTGCCCCTGGCATATGTGATGTGATTCCAGGGAAGCAATGTAGGAATTGGGATTGAATTAAGGGGAGTTGCAATTCACAGGTGCTATCACAGATGAGATAATTATAAGTGAGATATCTCTAATACCTGACAATAAAACAGAACGGATGAAGATGGGAGATACGTTAAGCATAGAGTTTTTTTTAAACTACATATTTTTGAATAATTTTTTAATTTACTTAAAAGTCGCAAAGATATCACAGACTATTCCAACACACCCTTCACTCAGTTTCCCCTAGCGTTAACAGCTTACATAACTATGGTACATTTGTCAGAGGCAAGAAACAAACATTTATATGTTCTTATTACTAATCTACTAGATTTCACTCATTTTTTCACTAATAGCCTTTTACTGTTTCAAGGTCTAATGCAGGATTCAACATTGCATCTAACAGATAGCTTTTTGGCATAATATAAGAAGATCTACTTAAGAAGCAAAGCCTAGGCCCAGACTCATTGGGGAAAGCTGCTCACATGGGGCTGGGCTCTTTTTTTCCTGACTACGAGTCCTGGTTAATCTGAAATATATGGTACAGTCAAGGGGAGGTTGACTGAACAGCAGGGGTACACTCAGGCATCAAAGAGAAGTGCTGCCACATTGAATGGATTTCCTACCTTCAGCACTATTAAGAATGACAAATCTGTATTATGAAGTGGACATGTTAGAGTCACTAAATTAAATATGTCAAACACATGGGATAGTCTAGACTAGGAGTTGGCAAACTGCAGGTTAGAGGCCGAATTTTGCCTGTTGACTGTTTTTTTAAAAAAATAAAGTTTTATTGGCATACTTAGACACTCCTGTTTGTTTATGTACTGTCTATGGCCTCATTTGCACTACAAAAACAGAGTAGAATAGTTGAGACAGGGACTGTATGGCCTACAAAGTCTAAAATATTTACCATCTAGCTCTTTGTGGAAATAGTGATTTAAATGTGATTAACAGGTAAAGAAAAAAATGACCTGGGTGGTCTGTACCAAGTAGAAGCTGCAAAACTGTTAGACAAAATATACAACCTATGTCAGAAAACTGGGGCATAGGATTTTATCAAGATAACGAGCTTCAGCACAACAAAGTAAACAATTAACAAAGTGAAGAGATAGCCCACAGGACAGTAGAAAATATTTGCAAACTACCATCCAACAATGGATTAGTAACCAGAATATATAAAAAGCTCAAACAACTCAATAGCAAAAAAAAAAAAAACTCCCAAATAATCTAATTTAAAATGGACAAATTTGCAACACTGTTCACAATAGCAAAGGCTTGGAACCAACCCAAATGGCCATCAGTGGCAGACTGGACAAAGAAAATGTGGCACATATACACCATGGAATACCATGCAGTCATAAAATAGGATGCGTTCATGTGTTTTGCAGGGACATGGATGAAGCTGGAAGCCATCATTCTCAGCAAACTGACACAAGAACAGAAAACCTAACACCGCATGTTCTCACTCATAAGTGGGATTTGAGCAATAAGAACACATGGACACAGGGAGGGGAATATCACACGCCAGGGACTGTCAAGGGGTGAGGGGTTAGGGGAGGGATAGCATTAGGAGAAATACCTAATGTAGATGACGGGATGATGGATGCAGCCAACCACCATGGCACGTGTATACCTATGTAACAAACCTGCACGTTCTGCACATGTATCCAGAACTTAAAAAACAGTTTTAAAAAGACAATATTAATTTTGTTCATGAATATGCAATTGTGCAGGGCATGGCAGAGGCAACTTCTCATGGGCTGGGGATGGCTCAAAGGCCAGGGGCAAGGCTCATCTCCATGCTCAGCTACTTACACGTCTAGTGGTTGA
This sequence comes from Cheracebus regulus, assembly GCA_963574635.1. Lineage (NCBI taxonomy): Eukaryota > Metazoa > Chordata > Mammalia > Primates > Pitheciidae > Cheracebus > Cheracebus regulus. Next base: position 9,170 of record CAUYQU010052912.1, on the reverse strand, counting down.
TGCTGGCTGTTGGAGTTCCATGTTCACCATCTACTTCTGTAGTAGATGGATCCAGTGGTGAGTGTTCCATGAGAGCAGAAGGGAGCCAGGCAGAACTGTCTGGCCCCTCCTAACTGAGCTGAGGAAGTCAGGTGTCATTTCTACCATATTACAGTCATTAGAAGTGAGACACTAAATCTGGCCCATATTCAAAGAGAGGGAAATTAGTCTATTTTAAAATAAGTGTTACCAGCCTTAAAAAATAAATAAATAAAATAAAATAAGTGTCAAAGAATTTAAGGGTATATTTTCAAACTGCTAGAGGGAACTCAGAAGGCTCTGCCACCTAAAACCAACTATTTCTTTGCATTTCGGTATAATTTTTAAGAGAATTCATAGCTGAAGCTGAGGTTATATTTTGGAGTCATCACAGTGAAAGTAATAACGTACATGTAATTTGATATTTCAGAGCGTTTTTTCCTTTTGTCCAAGACATTTCAAATTCGAAATGTGGTTTTGGCAGTTTTGTAAGAGATATTATATAAATCAAGAGGAGAAGATGAGTTTTGGGGTCATTCTTAAAAATTCATTTTGGAGAAGCACAGCATTTGCACAGCATCCCTCTGATTTCATGCTATTTATATAAAAGAGCTGTGCTTTCCCAGGAATGGAAATTACATTATTGGAAAATATAGGCTCTTTAGGGTAAATGACAGCACAAAGATAGTAAATGTCTTTTTATTTGACTTAACCTTTGTGGAAATGCTATTATTCTCAATATATTGTAAAAGAGATGATTCAGAACACTGTTAGAAACTCTTTAACGGATCCTCTATGTGTGGCATATTATAAAGCTAAATGTTGAATTAGCACTTGGCTAAAGAAGGCATCATGGCCAGAAATGGTTCAACGTTGGAATTTACAACCCTGGTTTTGAATCTTGGTGTGACTTTTATTTGGTGCGAGAGATCTTGAACAAAATGTTATGAGGATTAGGGCACAATTCCTGGTATCTGCTCCCTGGCTGAGACTCAGAAACTGAGACTTGTCATTAAGATTGTGATGGTGAGACAATGATGAAAAATTGTTTGACTATCTCAGGAATAGTAGAAATTATTAAAATATTGAATTATTTCATGAGACTATGTGGCTGTGCAGGAAGAATGAGATAGGCCCTTCCTTCAAAGAATATAACTTTTTTGTTATTGAGGAAATTATTCATAAAAACTTGAAAGCAAAGCATATTCAAAATTTTAAACTGTACCTAAAAGATAGTGCCATAGAGTTGTGAGACTTTGCTAAAAACTTTGACCTTAAAATGGGTAACTCATGAAACAGGAATTATTGTAAGGGCCTAATTTATTGCATTTTTTGATTCATATGAATTTTCCTTGACAATGTTAATTCAGTTATCAAGGCAAATGAAAAAATAACCCTTGTAAATTAAAATACAGAAATATTTACGTATTGTGCCTTACCTCTAGAACTTTTATAATGGGATATTGTATTTTAACATAACGTTGGCATAAAATATTATAACAAAGATATCAGCAATATAGTAACAAGTTGTTCTTCTTTCAAAACATAGGATCATAACTCACAGGTACCTAATTTCAAAATAACTTGCAGTTTATAAGTCTATAATCTTTTTTTTTCCTTGCAAAAACCCCCAGCTCACCTGAGGGTCAATGGAAATTTATTGATTTTTTTTTCTTTTTCCATCTTTTCCCAAGTGGCGTTTCCTCGCAAAATGCCTAACATGACACCAGAGGGGAACCTGGGAGCGGGGGGGCACCCTGAGGGGCAGCCCAGGGACTTAAATACAAGCTGGAGGGCAGGGCACAGGTGGGACAGGCAAGAGACAGCATGAGGGGCATGGCTTCTCCAGGAGACCAGACTTGCTTTCCTGCAGGAAGCAGCTGTGCCAGAGGGCAGGGGATAGGATCCTGGGTTCAGCGGGCTGAGCAGAGAGGCCCGCAACCCTGGGTGGAACCCACATTCCCCAGAGCAGAGGAGAAGTAGCAGGGGTGAGGGCCTGCCCTGGCAGGCTGCAGGGACAGAGGGGAAAGTGAGCCAGATGTGCAGCCTCAGGGAAAGGGAGGAGGTGCTGGCGGAGTGAGGGTTCAGGCTGTGCCCGGCCTCCGGCTCGGTGCCTTCCGCCTCGCCTGATGTGGGCACGAAGGGGCACGTGGGCAGGCGGCACGTGCGCCTGGCTCTGGCAGGGCAGAAGGGGCAGGAGCAGACTCCCTCCGGGCTCGAGACACAGGCCCCGCACCGCTACCCGCCCACCAGCCCTAGATGCACTCAGACCCCACCACGGCTGGACGGCTGAGCTGGGAGCGTGGGAGGGGACAGGAGGCAGCGGGCAGAGGAACGGGCAGGCTGCTGGGCCTCTGTGGCCCCCATGCCCGTCCTGAGGTCCAGCCCAGGCCCCGGACCCCCTGGCCACACTCCTGGCCCTGGGCACTGACTGCAGCCAGGGCAGCAGAGGCTGCGGAGACTGTCAGCTCTTGGGCAGGGGCAGAGCAGGAAGAAGGGGCGGAGAGAAACCCCGTGCAGCACACATGGGGGTGGGAGACTGCCACAAGAGCCCTCATTCCAAAGGAAGGTGAGCGGTGGGCATCTTGGAAGGTTACCTGGAGCCAGCAGCAGAGCAGGCCCCGCCCTGCCCAGCCACAGGGCCTGGGTGTCCTCCCTTAGGGACCCTGATAGAACTGGGGCTCGGGGCAGCAGGCAGATGGGTCAGAACGAGACGGGGAGCCCGGACACCCCAAAGCCACAGGCTCAAATGCCCCAGGAAAGGGAGACGAGGCACCGCCTGCCCCTCTAGGGACATCATCTGGAGAAGGTGCCCCCTCCTGTGCCACTCCATGTGCCTCTCTTAGCAACAGCCGCCACCCGCCGGCTTTACAGGGGTGCTGTCGATCTTGAGATCGGGCCGCGCGCCCCGGAGGCTGCGCCGGGCCCATCCGCTTTTTTTTTTTTTTTAATCTCAGCAGCCACGGTCATGAACGCCTGCTCGACATTGGTGGCGTTCTTGGCACTCGTCTCCAGGAAAGGGATGCCCTGAGCGTCTGCAGACTCCGTGGCTGTGGTGTTGTCCGCCACCTTCTTGGTGCTGAGGTCGCTCTTGCTGCCCACCAGGAGCTTATTGTCGTTCTCGCTGGCGTGGCGGTCCATCTCCGGCAGCCACTGCTTCACGCCGGAGTCGGATTCCTGGTCAGGGACGTCCCACACCACGATGATGCCGTGAGCGCCCCGGGAACAGCCGGAAGGGATGCTCCGGAGCCGCTCCCGGCCGCTGTGTCCCAGATCTGCTCGGCCGCTCCCAGTCAGCTCTGCTCGGCCTCTCGTTCCAGGACGGTGGCCGCCAAGTCTAGAAGCTTTTTAAGGCTGATTGTTGTAATGCATAATTAATGCACTACTTTAATGATTAACTTTTAAGAATGCTGTATTTTCCTCACAATTTTATTGATAACCTAAAATATTGCAGTCATTCTTTTAAAAAATTGTTAAAGATGTCTCTCTCAAATATAATGGCAAATGCTGGCTGTTTTATGAATGGAAATTACAATAGTAAATAGTAAAACTGAAAATATTTTCCAAGAATAAGTGAGCTTCACGTGTGTTCGATCAGCACATCTGGTTGAAGATTTGTGGTGAGATACATTGTCTCCATTAAGTTTAAGGGTTTCAGTGGAAAATTAGCTGATCTACTCTTAGAAATGCAGAGCATTTGTGAAAACGCCAAATGCATCTCTGTTAGAATCTCATCCATGAGCAAATGAGTAATATAAAACAGATACAATGGTTAATTCTGTGGTTTGCCAAATCTGCACACTTTCCTGTTACTTTGTAGATTGTAAAATAATGACGCAGGGTTCACCCCTAAGCTTCTAAGGAGTCCTGGTGGGTCCCCGAAAAGAAGCGTTCCTTAAAGAAGAGTGCAGTGCAAAGTAAGATGAGACAAGACGCAGGAGGCCCACTCCCCAGCTGCTCAGCCCCCTGTGCACTTCAGGCAGACACCGAGCCAGGGGATCTTTCAGTCATTCCAGGTCTGATGTTCTGCAGTTCTGTCAGGTTATCTGGGAGACAGTTTGATGCTGGAGTCCCAAAAGTAGGAGAAGCATTTCAAACTGAGGTCAAGATGGTTTCAGGTTTACCGGAGTTGCCTTGCAGAACGTAACTTGAGCTTTGCCCTCTGCCCTCACCTGCAGCCAGCATATCCACGCCTCACCTCTACAACAACCCCTGTTTGACATGTTGTATATATTAAGCTTTCACTCAAGATGTCATTTAATGAAAGGATTTTGCTGCTTAAAAAAAGTGGAGAATAATAGCTAGCCTCTTGAATACATAGTCCTGTAAGATTTGAGCACATGATTTTTTTTAGAAAAAGAATAGAAAATAGAAAATTATAACCTCATGGTACCTGTTGGGATATTGATATCACTGTCAGATTTGACAAAGCCACATGTGTGTCTAGTGAAATCCCAGGTCCACCCTTTGAAACTGTGCGCTCTTAGGTAGTTGATTAATCTTTCTAGGGCTCTTTTTCCATTCATTAAATGGAAAACTTACCACACAGGGCTTTTGAGTGGGTTACATGAGTCAATATAATCAGAGAACTTAGTGCTTTACCTGTTACATATTAAGCACTCCTTGTTATCCTTGGACTTTGTGGTACTTTGGGGGAGAATGGCACTCGGATCTCTGTTGGTATAATTTTTACCAAAGTGAAATTTGGTTGAAATAGCTTTCAGATTTAGGCTTAAGGAGGATATTTCTTAGAAAGGAAGGCTAGGCTTAATGAGGGAGAAGAGTTATCAGTGAGGCACTGGGTCAGGGGACTGACTCCACTGGGTATTACTTGTGCAAAAGGGGTAAAATATAGAGAGAGTTTTTTTTTCTGGTGTATTATTTTATTCCAAATTGTCTAGAGGCATCTATTGTTAAAGTCAATGTTCTACTTTTGTTTTGTAAAATAATATTTCTGAGTCCTGAACAAAAGATTTTCAAGATAGATATTACTGAAAGAGAAATGGAGTACCACATTCCATAACTTTGCATATAGAGCTTCACATGCAAAGCTCTGTATCTCAAGGGCTAAGCAGGTAGCTTTCCTTCAAGCTGTAAAGTGGAAGAGTCAGGAGACCACTGTGAAGGTGAGAAAAATGCCTCCTGCGGAAGAAGAGCAGACGTAGGGGAGCATCAATAGTATGTCCTGCCTGGATCCTGAGAAGGATCTAGTCCCTCATGCTACATATTGAGAGGGACATGGCTGTGGATACTCATTACTTAGGATTCTCAGTGACGTCTTAATCCACAATTTCCTAAAAATAGTCTTTAAAATATATGCATCTAGAAATCAAATGGCTTATTCATCCTCAGATGACAGCTTGGGGTTACATCTTATTTTCTATATCATGGAGTAACTCCTACATTATATTCATTTGAAGAGAACGAACTATGCCAATTCTGATGTTCATCTCTTTCTTGGCTGATTATTCATTAGGGAAAAAGCTTTTACTTGTTTATTAACTTGTCTCCTTGCTACTCTTCTGATTATTATTTTGTAATCAAAACAGAATTTTAAAATTCATAAACACTAAAACATTCTAGACTTTTAGCACTGGTTTCTAATATTTTGGGAGGAGAAGCTTCATTTTTTCTTGAAAATGAAGATGTAAAGATCCTAAATTCCTTAAGTAGAACATCTAGGCTTCGTGGAAACTTTAGAGCTATACGGTACTTAGAGAGAATGTAGACAGGTTTCCTCATTGTATAGATAATGAAACTGAGGCCCAGAGAAGGTGAGTGACTTGTAGATAGGCCCCCAGTGAGTGACAGAGTCTGGACGCATCCAGCACTGATAACTCTGAGAGCTAAGTCCTCATCATGTTCCCACCTTCACTACACCACACAATTCAGGGGAAGGGGCACACCTCTAGGATCTGGATGAAAAATACACTAGAAAAAACTTTAGATCCACTAGCAAAGTCCAGTTCTCTACTTGGGGAAAGTGACCAGAAAGGATAAGGCACAATCATCTATTGAAGAAAAGCTGATTTTCCACCCAGATTATGTACGTTAGCATCCATGTCAGTTACCTTTGCTGAATAGTTCTCTCCTCAACTCTGCTCTCCAAAGAAACCTCCAGGAATTAGTACAGCTTGTGTGCTGAAGAAAGAGCATGATGCAGTTCATTGGTATAAAAAATGAATGCAACTGAAACCTAAACATTAAGACTTGGTCTTTATTACCAAAGTGAAAGTGCTTCCAGTTGAGACTCCCTGGGTTTTAATTGTTCTTCAGGAAAATTAGATGCTGTCAAAGTAGAAGGTTAATGTCTGTTCACAGTCTGGAGTTTTTGGAATAACTTCCTTCACAGCATGTGTGTTTCAAACATAAAAAGAGTTTTTTGGTTTGTATATCGTTAGTGTGATTACAACTGCCTCACTAGATGCTTATAACAGATATTTAAGAAATCCATAAGGTCTACTATTTATAACAGGATAAACATTTAAATTTAAGATATTTTGACCATTTTGGTAAGACATTTAAAAAATAAACTGTCATAAACTGACAAACCCAACGTCATTAAAAAATTCAATATGGCTAAAACGTTATGAGACTTATACCATAGATGAAATTTGTAACTTTAGCCTTGATAAACTACCGCTTGTGAATAAAAATGTTCTTGCTACAAAGTGATGTGCTCAGATACATGCAAAATTTATTAAAGGCCTGTAAACAACCAAATTCTGTGGTAGGTTTTTCATACATTATGTTACATAACCTTTGAGGAATTCCCATTTTATATTCCCATTTTCAGATTAGCTGGTTAGTTAATAAATTCAACAAATGAGTTTGAGCAGGGGCCTAGAGTAGTTAAAAGAATAAACAAAATGCCTTTAAATCAGAAACACAAAGTTGCTAGTAATTTCAGTTAATTGCACTTTATTCCATATAGCCACAATTGTAAATATCTGGAAAAAATATCTATGCTAAAAGCTTGCCATCTGGAAAAATAAAAAGAATGATGAGCTGATATTAAATCACAGTACCCCTGGCATATGGAGTATCTCTTCCATGTTAAGAGCAGACCTTGGTATGAGACTGACTCTGGGCTTTATATATGAATTTGAAATTGCCAATATCTCTACTTGAACTATGTGAGATCATAAAAGTGCTCCCTTACACACTTTAGATAATGGGCCCTTTGGGGAATCTGATGTTGATTCTGTCTTTCCCAGAAAAATACAACTATAATAAAATGTTGTAATCAGTTTCAGCTTATTTATTGCTGATATTTTATTTTTGTTTTAATTTAACATCACAATCCACTTTCTATAATCAAAAATGCAATTTAAAGAACTCTAACAATGCACAATCTGGAAGAATGTCTTTGGAAATTTTAGGATTCAAATCTAAAATAAATCTTGAGATTTCTTTTTCCTAGATTATACTGATGTTACAAGTGTCTTATGTAATACCTGGTTCTTCCCCATGGAGATTTCTCAATGAAACAGCCACATCACATGTTCACAAGAGCATCAAAAATATGATGGCTGGGTACCTAGGAATAAAGGTTGGCTAGCATTCTCTCTCCCCCACTGAATATAAGTGGATTTTGCACAGGGCTTTTGTTTAATTCACTACTGCCAGCACCTAGAATGCTTGAAATTTTAAACATGACAATGCACAATTCAAAAGGAAATAATAACATTGAATTAGTCTGTTCTCACACTGCTATAAAGACATGCCTAAGACTTGGTAATATATAAAGAAAAGAGATTTAATTGACTGACAGTTCCACAGGCTGTACAGGAGACATTGCTGGGAGGCCTCAGGAAACTTACAATCATGGTGAAAGGCAAAGAGGAAACAGGGACATCTTCACATGGCTGGTAGGAAAGAGAGAAGGGGGAAGTGCTACACACTTTCACAACAACCAGATCTCTCGAGAACTTACTATCACGAAAATAGCAATAGCAAAGGAGAAGTCTGCTCCCATGATTCAATCACCTCCTCCAACACTGGGGATTACAATTTGATAAGAGATTTCGGTGGGGACACAGAGCCAAAACATATCAAACATTAATACATGAAAGTAGTTATTATGATAAACTATATTTTTCAACATGGACAAATCAGAGAGAAAAAAAAAGAAGAAAAAAGTATATTTTAACCAACATAAAATTAGTTATAAGATTTTTAATAATGTTTTCAGTGTTAAAATTTATGAAACAACTGCAGAAAAACAAGTGGAAATGAACAAAATTACATTGACAGTAGTAAGTTGTAATGTTTAATTTTTTGAATGTTTCAGTAGTAGCTAGAAATTAGTTTGATGTACTTTTTTTAAAAGTTGGAATACTCTCCTTCTCCACTTTGCCTAATATATGCTGCAGCAATAAATTAATTTTCCTTCTGAGTTTTCTAATAATTTGGGGAGTATTTATTTGCAAAGGATTATTAAAAAAGAGATATAAATGATGTATCAAGAAAACTATGTGGTTTTGTATTATCAGCTAATTGCCAAGAGTACTTAATGCACACAAAAAATCAGATTCCTCGAAGAAGAGATATTTAAGTCAGCAAAGAAACATGTAGGTCAGTGCCTTTAAATAATTTTATTTCTTACTTTTTAAAAACTTTTATTTCAGAGGGTACATGTGTAGCTTTGCTACATGGGTGTATTTCATGGTGCTAAGGTTTGGGCTACTATTGATTCCCTTACGCAACACTAAACATAGTAACCAACTGATAGCTTTTCAACACTGCTGCCTTCCCTCCCGCCCTATTTTTGGAGTTCCCAGTGTCTACCATTCCCATCTTTATTTCCCAGTGTTTAGCTCCCACTTATAAGTGAGAATATGCAGTGTTTGTTTTTCTGTTTCTGCCGTAATTCACTTAGGAGAGTGGCTTCCAGCTGCATTCATGTTGCTGCAAAGGACATATTTTTCTTCTTATGGCTGTGCAGTATTCCACGGTATATATGTACCACATTTTCTTTATCCAGTCCGTTGCTGCTGGTCACCTAGGTTGATTCCATGTCTTTGCCATTGTAAATGGTGCTTTGATAAACATACAAGTGCAGGTGTCTTTTTGGAAGAATAATTTATTTTTCTTTGGGTAGATGCCCAGTAATGGGATTGCTGGGTCAAACAAGGAGTTTTATTTGTAGT
>CAUYQU010052909.1:0-91552 GCA_963574635.1 Cheracebus regulus | reverse complement strand
TGGCTGAGACTTACAGTGAAGGAGAATTTAACCTGCTCCACCACTCCAGGCCCCAGACAGACAGGTCAGGGAGTCTAAGACAGCCCAGGTAGAGGAGTGTGGTAGTGAGCAGAGAATCAGGAGATTACCAGCAGTCCTATTATAAGGGTTCCTGCTGGGAAAGAGGGGGTCAGAGAGCAGGTCCATGCCACTGAGATTCAGTGACTCGCACTAGGTCAAGTGTAAATGTTTTTGTATCTTTTTTTCTTTCTTTTGCTGTTTCTTTCTTTCTCTTTTTCTCTCTTTTTCTAAAATCTCTTCCTCTTTCTTTCTTTCATTCTTTTTTAAAAAAATGTTTTTGTATTAGGGTTCTCTTGAGGGGCAGAACTAATAGGATAAATATATACTACAGTTTATTAAGGAGTATTAACTCACATGATCACAAGGTCCCACTATAGGCTGTCTGCAAGCTGAGGAGCAAGGAAGCCAGTGCGAGTCCCAAAGCTGAAGAACTGGGAGGCAGTCTTTCAGGGCAGGAAGCATCCAGCACAGAGGAAAGATGGAGGCTGGGAGGCTAGGCCGGTCTAGTCTTTTCAAGTTTTTCTGCCTGCTTTATATTCTGGCCACACTGGCAGCTGATTAGATGGAGCTCACCCAGATTAAGGGTGGATCTGCCTTTCCCAGCCCACTGACTCAAACGTTAATCTCTTTGGCAACACCCTCACAGATACACCCAGGATCAATACTTTGCATCCTTCAATTCAATCAAGTTGACAGTATCAACCATCACAGTTCACATTTCAGGATCCAAGTGTTAAATCTTCATAAGTACCTCTAGAAGATGTTCGTCTAAGCATGGAAGTGATGCTCTGTAAGGCAGCGTCCTAAGGGAGCCCCTCCTATAACCCTCCTCCAGCCTGTGAAGTCCTACTGAAGAATCAGAGACAGAAAGCAACCAGTTAGATTCCTCCTGACAGGAAGCCTCTAGGGGTCAGGAATTCCGGCCTCATGTATGACCACCATTCACTTTAGTACCTGTTACATTGATGCAGCACAAACTGTGCTGCTAATCGACTTGCATGTATCATCACATTCCATGCTCACTAAGATTCTCTGAGGTAGGTACTGGTACCACCTTCACTTTACAGAGAAGAGAACAGCAGCTTAGGGAGTCAGGCTACTTTTCCAATATCATTTGGCTACAGGTTGTGGAGCTGGGCTATGAACTTAAAACTGAGGTCCAGGGTCCAGTGTGGGCTCTTAGACACCAAGCTCTATATACATATATACACACACCAGAAATAAGAAACCAAGCATCTAGAGATAAGCCACTGGCCAAGATTATCAAAAAATGTTTGGCAGTGGGCTTTGGACCCCAGGACTCTTTTTCTCTGCGTCTGAAGCCTCCAGTTCTCTCATGGCAGGGCAGAGCATGGTGCCCTGGGCTTTCAGCCACACTTCCCTGATGCTGCCTTGAAAGCCACACCTTTGTTATGGCTCTCTCTTAATCCGTTGACGCATCAAGTCCATGGCTTGAATCATAGGCTAACACACTGGGACAGGTTGCTACTGTGAATCACTTTACAAAACAAAGACACCTTTTATTAAAAAAAAAAAAAAAAAATCCCAAGCTGATTTTTTTGTTAATTCTACACCAGTGATTCTCACGTATCTCTAAATCACTGACTGCTCTGAGAATGTAGTGAAAGCTACAGATACTTGCCCTATGAAAGAGCACACACATTCATAAGTTTAGATAGGGTTCATTTATCCCCCTGAGTCCTATCTAGAAACCTCAGGCTGGGAACCTGCAATGGAGATAGTGATTATTTGGGTACATTCAAACTGGAAAACACCTACAAACTGCCATCAGCATCAATTACTAAGGTACAAGCTAAGAAAGAAAGGGACAGAGCTTGGACATTATTCATCTGAAGTTTGTACCTTTTCATCATTAGGTAGGTATCAATAATGCTGTTTTTAAGACTCTTCGGAAAATGGATTTTACTAGAAACATGTAGAGGTTATTCTAATTGTTTAAGCAGTTCTATCTGGTGTCCTAAGGAAGGAGGGGGATTTGGAGATTATTTCAGCTGGAAGGAATAGCATTTGCATAGCTGAATAGAGACCAGGGGTCTCCCCCACATAGGACAAGGCTCTGCTCCCCACACAGAACAAGGATCTTCTGGGGGTGTTAACTGAGGGGGGCCAGAGGCGAAAGCTTGGCTTAGAATGGGAAGACAGAAACTTTAGTTTCATCCATGCAGTCCTGCAGAGCTCACTGTAGAGAGAACAGATTTTCAGGTTGAAGGTAAATGTTGAGGATCTTAGGATGCCCTAGAGAGTCCCTTGCCCTCCTGGGAGACCTATTTGAGTTCTGTGCTTCTTGGCTTAAAGATAGTATAACAGAGCTTTGCAGTCAGGCTAGGGTGACCAGCCATCCTGGTTTGCCTGGTATTCTCCTGGTCTTAGCACTGCATGTCCCGTGTCTCAAGAAACCCCTCAGTCCTGGGCAAACCAGTAGAGTGGGCTACCTGACTTGAATTGGGTTCTGTATCTCACTATCTAGTGACATTGAGCAAGATGTTAAATTTCTCTGAGCTTCGGTTTCTACTTCTGTAAAATAAAGACAATACCCATAGGTTTCAGGGCTTTCATGAAGATCACACTAGAGACAATGCATGCTGAATGACAACGAATGTTAATTTGGCAGGCAGGCAGTAAGCAGAATGGCAGTCTATCACTGCTGTTGTTGTGACAGGAAGGCCAGGCTCCAGCAGTGGTTCTGTGCTACTGAACTTCCTGCAATTCTCTCCTCCTTTGTCCTCTAGAGCCTCTAGGGCAACAATTATATGCCCCAAATCCACTTGTGTCATTTAGCAGAATGCCTCATGACATGAGTCATCAGGAGTATGAGGACAGTCTCATGATAAAAAGGTGATACAGGCAAAGCCAGCTTTTAACTCTCCTCTTCTGGATCTTTTTTCTTTCTCCTACCCTTCCCTCAACCTCCCCACAGCTCCCAAGTCTTCCACCTCAAAATTTGCCCTGAGGAAAGGGGTTAAGCCTTTGACTTGAAGTGATTTAAAAGAGACTCCTATAAGCGCCTGCATTTTCAATCTCTTATCTTGTAGAAGAAAATTTTTGTCTACATTAAAGGAAATTCACAGGCCACAGAGGCTGACCCTTTGATGGCTATATCAGTTCAGCTAGGTTCAACTGCCCATGTAAGAAAACATAAAATCATAGCAATTTAATCAAGATGGAGGTTTATTTCTGTCACATATAAGGGCAGGTGTATTAGTCCATTCTCACACTGCTGTAAAGAAATACTTGAGACTGGGTAATTTTTAAAGGAAAAAGTTTAATTGGGTCACAGTTCTGCACGGCTGAGGAGGCCTCAGGAAACTTAAAGTCATGGTGGAAGGGTAGGCAGGCATGTTTTACATGGCAGCAGGAGAGAGAGTGTGTGTGTGTGAAGGAGAAACTGTCAAACACTTACAAAACCATCAGATTTTATGAGAACTCACTCACTATCATGAGCCCAACATGAAGAAACCTGCTCCTATGATCCAATCACCTCCCACCTGATCCCTCCCTCCACACTGGGGATTATGAAGATTACAATTTGAGATGAGAGTTGGGTAGGGACACAGAGTCTAACCATATCAGCAGGTGTGGCAGTTTCACAGTCATCACCTGCTGATATGGATCTTTGCATCTTCAGTTTTTCTCTCCTTCTATCTTAGTGTTGGCTATCCTTCCACAACGTCACTTCCTATTCCCAGAAGACTGCTGGAGCTGCAATCATGACAGGTCATTTAAGACCATGAGAAAGGGAAGCTGAAAGGGGGCAGAGGAATACCTACTGACTGAGTTAGCATTCTTTTTTTTCTTTTTTTGTTTTTTGAGACGGAGTCTCACTCTGTCACCCAGGCTGGATGCAATGGCATGATCTTGGCTCACTGCAACCTCCGCCTCCAGGGTTCAAGCAATTCTCCTGCCTCAACCTCCTGAGTAGTTGGGACTACAGGGGCCTGCCAACATACCCAGCTAGTTTTTGTATTTTTAGTAGAGATGGAGTTTCACCGTGTTGGCCAGGATGGTCTTGATCTCCTGACCTTGTGATCCATCTGTCTTGACCACCCGAAGTACTGGGATTACAGGTATGAGTCACCAGGTATGGCCTGAATTAGCATTCTTTAAGCAGCCTTTCCCAAAGCCCATGAAACACTTAAGTTTTTGTCCCATTGGCCAGAACTTAATGACATGGTCACCACTAGCTGCCAATGATTTTGAGAAATATACTCTCCTCTGGGTGAACTTCAGCCTTACATAAAAGCTGGCTCCAAATACTAAGGAAGAAAGGGAGAATGCATGTAGAAAATACACCAAATGGGCAGCTGGCTCTGGTGAAAGCTTCTGTTTCCTTGGATGCTGGTTGATAAGTTTCATAAGGCCAGCATCACTATAGCTGAAGATCTTTCTGTTCCTCAATGCTGGTGAGCAGCCCCAAATTTAAGCACTTCTCAAGGACTAATAAATTAATGAAGAGATTTACACTAATATTGGAGAAGTTTGGGTTCAACTATTAGTCAATGGGTCAGATGTCCAAAGGATGTTCTGTCTCAAGATTTAAAAACTTTATATAGTCTTTTCATACAGGAGAGTTTAAAACTTTGTATGTTTTCTTAAGATTCTATTTACAGTTTCTTACTTGTTATTCAACTGTACAATGAAATTAACTTCTCAAACCAGCCAAGGACTCTTAAGAACAGAGGTCATTTCCTTTCCAACATTTATTGATCATGACTCACATGGGAAATATGAAATGACCAATGAAACTTCAGCTCATGATATGGAATTAGTAAGATAATGGTGGCTGATTGCCGAGTGAAAACAAAATCTTATGGGACAATTTCTAGCTTGTCCAACAAAGAGTAAATCATTTCAGCTTAGTTGCTAGGTACAAACAGGAGCTAGAATTTCTCAGCTAACTTTGCATGGGGGTGGGGGAGAACAATGCATACAGTACTGAACCTCACCCCAGATATGCTCTTCTGATTCTTTTTCCATGGATACATGATTCTCTTTAACATTGAGGTTTCATCTAGAAGTACAGGCAACAAACTAAAACATCCTTACACCTAAAATTATCAGGGAGAAGTAAGTGCCAGAGTTGGCTCCACAAGTATAGCAGCTCTGACCCATGATGAAAGCACCACTAGATATATGAGTCTTATTGACCGGAAAGAGAGCAAGAAACCTTAAGTGCCCTCAAGAGCATCTACTTATTAAAAGAAAACATTGAAAACAAAACAAACCCTTGGGTATCTTCATTTTAAACTGAAATAAACAAGAATGGACAGGTCTTTTTCTCAAGGGAACAAAGAGAATTTTGAAAAATACAAGCAGTTGCCATTTCTTGACCCATCCTTTGTGAAGTCCTCTAGAAGGAGACACTATGTGGCAACATCAACAATAACGGCTACAGCACATTAGGCTGATGGAGAAGGAGTGCTTAGTGCTGGCTGCCTTCTGGCTAAAAGCAGTCATGTCCACTTGTGTAATTTAGTGGAATGTCTCATGACATGAGGAATAGAAATTGTTTTCCTTCCACTAATTGATTGTAAGTCTTGTATTTCATAAATTTCATCATATCCAATCTACCTCAATAATCGTGTGTGTGTGTGTGTGTGTGTGTGTGTGTGTGTGTGTGTGTGTGTGTGTGTGTATGACAGAGTCTCACTCTATCACCCAGGTTGGAGTGCACTGATGTGATCTCAGCTCACTGCAACCTTCACCTCCTGGGTTCAAGTGATTCTTCTACCTCAGCCTCCCAAGTAGCTAGGACTGCAGGTGTGCACCACCATGCCCAGCTAATTTTTGTATTTTTTGTAGAGACAGGGTTTCACCATATTGGCCAGGCTGGTCTCGAACTGCTGACCTCATGATCCTCCTACCTCAACCCCCCAAAGTGCTGGGATTACAGGTGTGAGCCACTGTGCCCAGCCTACCTCCATAATTTTTATAACCTGATATCGTTTTCTGTCCTCTGCTATGATTGTGTCTTAGTGACAGGTCACAGAATCTAAAACACAGTAATAGCATTTTTCTCATGAGTTCAAAAACAACCTGTTAAGTGAACATTAAAGCTGCCTGACACTGCTAAATTCATAACATGAACATGGGTAGGAGCATGGAGCCCTTGAATTTATTCTTTCAACAACCAATATTATTAACAGCTGCCCAGCGAAGTCCCAGTTTGAGCCAGACACTCTACAGATAACTTTACATTCATATTCTCATTTAATTCTAAGGAAGCATTTACATCATTTTTCAGAAGGGGAGAATGAAGATTACAGTCTTACAAATATCAAGTGCCAGTGTCATTTCCATCTGGGTCTGTCTGAATTCAATCCCATACCCTTTGCTCCTGTTTGCCTCATAAGGGTTCAAATTTTTTTCTCTTCTGACATTATTTTAGCATACCTTCTTGGAAGAAAGGGGGAGACATGTTAAGGTTTTTTTATTTTGGGATTATAATAATTTTGTTAATTTCTTTTTCCAAAATAGTGCCTTGCTCTGCTGCCCAGTGGCACAATCACAAGCTCACTGCAGCCTCAACCTCGTGGGCTCAAGTGATCCTCCTGCCCCAGCCTCCCATTCGGCTGCCACCATAGGTGCATGCCACCACATCTGGCTATTTATTTTTTATTTTGTGTAGAGATGAGATCTTGCCATGTTGCCCAGGCTAGTCCCAAACTCTAAGGCTAAAGCGATCTTCCAACCTCACCTTCCCAAAGTGCTAGGGTTATAGATGTGAGCCACTGTGCCTGGCCAATTTTGTTAATTTTAAATGAAATCTAAGCTGTGTTCTTTTGGCCAGGTCTAAGTAGCACTCAAAGTGTTCTGCACATCTTTCTAGATTATAACTGGTTCTGTCTTTTATCCACGTGCTGCACCAGGGCTCTTCACAAATGTTTTCAGTGTAATGAGGAAATAACCACAACTAATTCAAGGGAACGGTGTTCTGATACCCATTCTGCGTTGTGGTGTTTTTGGGGTTTGATTTTGGTTTCATCTAGGCACACCTTACTATGGGAAAGAAGCAACTCTCCTTAGTCAGACAGTAGAGTGTTTCAACACACTGACTAAGCATATGACACTGGACAAGATTAAAAGTCTGAGAGAATAGGGTGAATAGTGTGATTCCAATCTTGGAAGTGTGTGTGTGTACACACAAACTAACACATATCCAGTTTGTTTTATAATATATGCATGTAATGATCTGGAAGGAATTACAGCAGAATTATAATAATGGTTACCACTGAATGATAGGAATATTTTTCTTTTTCCTTTTTGCCCCCTTCTAAATACGCTAAAATAAATGAGTACTACTAATATAATACCCCACAAAAATAATATTTTTAATGGGCATGAAAATTCCCAAAGCAAAGAATGGGTAGCTGGAGGCACTGTCACATGCCATCAGGCCTCTTAGCGTTGCACCCATCGCTTGTTTATGAATGTGGTCATTAATAGTAAGGCAGCATCTCTTTGCCATTTTTTCATTAGCTGGAAAGATAAACTAGTCTCAATAAAATAATAAGGCCAATGGGTTTCCCATAGTATATCACTATGAACCAGCCCTGTTTAATTAAGCCAATATTCTCATCCTCTTTATGTAGCTTTGTGTTTGTGTTTCCTTTCTGGGAGGATTGTTACTAGAGATAAAAAATCATGATATCATTTCGTGTCTATTTCCATAGCAACACATGGGTTTGAGTAAGTGTCCTTGGCATCTTCGCTATTTCTTGTGTACAATTTTTACAGACATATGACACTTCTAAGTAAGAAAGGTTAATTCCTTGTGATGATGCCTTATTTTGGTGTAAATATTTGAAGCGGAAATGAGGTGCACTTTTGGCTCTTTGAACTCACATTAATACCCATAATTCTGTGAACAGCAATAAAGAATGCCAACACATTGCAATTATCATCTTTTTTCATGACAATTTTCTCTCAAAGGGTCACAAAACAAACATCTTTTTAGGACACGAGTTAGTATAGACTGTGACAATAATGGTGTTTCTCGTTAAGTTTTATTCTCTCTCTGTCTCCCTCTCTCTGTCTCTATATCTCACACACACTTAGAAGATAGAGTACGAATTTCCCTGTTATCTTTACCAAACTGGGATAGACCAAAATTGTGTTCAAGATGTTTCCTTGTAATGTTTTCCTGATACATACTTGAAACTGGCATAAAATTGTATAGAAAGCTGGGAAACAGAATTCTGTTCCCAATGTTGCCACCATATCTGCAGTCTTGGGCATTTTCCTTATCCTCTCTGTGCTTTCAATTTCTCATCAGTGAAGTGATCTAAGCTCATAAATGGGAAACCAATTTTAAAGAAGAGTGAAAACCATAACACTCCTAAGCAAAGGTTGCTATTATATGCAAAATGTACCAGAAATAAAAGTGACATAATCCAAAATCGCATTTTGTTTTTATTTCTTTTTAGTCTCTTTTGGGTGCATAATGGAGACTCTGTCTTGGAAGGACAGATGGCTGACAGTCCCAGCCGCAGCTTCTTTGGATGCACTGCAGTTTTTGTGCTGAGGCCAGGCTTTTCCTATCTGCTGCCTGTCGTTGGCTGAGCATGGTGGAGAGGGCAGTGCAGGCCTATTCCGCCCCTTGCAAGACACTTCCAATGAGAACTCACTCCTCCTGGACTCCCCCATCAACCGGGCTGAGACGTCCAGAACTGCCCACGGTCTGAGACCCCTGCCCAACCTCCTCCCATGCCCCTCGGGAGTCAGGCCTGCATTGCAGTCTGAAGGCCCTATCCGCCTCCTCCTGCCTCTTCCCTTTATCCTCCACAGGCACTTTTCCGTAATTAACCTCTGGCGTATCTCATCACATCTTGGCATTGGCTTCTCCAGTAAGGACTGACGCACTGCAGAAGAGAACTACATGAGAACCTGAGCTCACACTAGGATGAGGAGCCTGGAGCCTTTGGAGGACAGATCAGGATCAGGCTGTCCTCCTTCCTGCTGCTATCACCAACGGCCAAGGCATCATCGTTTTCCACCATGATGACCTGATTCCTCTGCTGCCTCTCATAATCTCTACCATGATTAAAACAAAACATCAACTTAGGCAAAGTCCTCTCTCAGCTACAGCTTCCCATCACTCTTGAAACATACTCTGAATGCACCGTAACTGACACGGGCCTTTTGGTCTGGATGCTGCTCCACCCTCCATTCTCCTTCCTCCTGCCCTCCCTCTTCCTCACTCCACCCTGCTTTGCCTTCCTCAAATGTATGGACATGTTTCCTCCTAGCAGTGCCAGCGTCCTGTTTCCTGACTCCTCTAGTGAAGCCTCACCTCCTCCGATCTTCTCAGGATTGCTCATCGTCAGGGTCAGAGCCCAGATCCAACATTCCCACCAGGGACGGCCTTCCTGACCACATTCTACAAAGCCCCCCACCTTGCTACCAGCCATTCCTGCCATGTTACCATTTAATTTTCTTCATGACAGTTTTTCTCCAATGCTATCCAGATTGCTGTTTTCCACTAAAATTAACATAAAACAGAAGCTGTAAGTTACCAGGAGCCCCGTCCATCGATCCTGAGGCCTGGGACAGTACCTGTGCACAGCAAGAACGCCATCAGCATTTGTTAAATAAATGAGTGTCTGGCAGCGTTTGACATCAGGTTTATGATCTAAGCTCTATTCTTTCTCTCTGCTGCACAGTTTTCAGTAAATTCTGCATTGCTTTCTAATATTTTCACTATGAATATTTTATTTGAGAGAATACAAATAGGCATACAGACGTCATTCTAAGGTCAGTTCACAGGGAAACAAAGAATATGTGGGAACAGCTACATATCAAGGTTAAAAACGGGTGAGAAACTGAGAAACAATTGAAATAGCATTCCAAGAGCCAGTATTGCAGACTGAGGAAGATAGGAGTCCAATGGCTCCATTTAAATTCGAGGTCTGCCACAACATAGTTGTGATTTTAAACTAGTTACTTCATATCCCTTAGCACACATTTCTTAACAGGCAAGATGAGAAAAATATCTGCTTTGCCTACTTTAGAGATTGATTATGAAAGTTTTTGACACAGTTTTTACAACTCTGCAGAAGGTGAAAATTTAGGACAGTATAGTTGGTTTTCCAAAAAGTCTATTTTGAGCTATTCAAAAGACCTTTTATGTAAAATGATCCCCTGACCATGATCATGACCTTTATTCATAAATAACAGTGATGTTACATATAACTTTTTCTATCTCAAATATCATTATTTGGCAAAATACAAAGTCAGACAGTATATTAATATTCCATTATTTTGGTAATTTTACTAGTCTGTGAAACCTAAAAATTTGGGATCCACCTTGTGAAAGTTCTTAGAAAGCTACAAAAATGTTAAAAACTTTGTTTTCCCGATTTTCTTAAGAAGAGAATACTTCCTTAACACACTCCTGTTTAAGGAAAGAAAGGTTTGCTCAGTGCACAGAAATATAAATGTCTTTACTGTCTCCTGGACTTGTGTCATTTACAAGGAGGAAGATGAGAGAAGGAGAGGGACCTAGAGAGGTAATTTGTTCCTCACATCCCTTGGAAACCACTGGAAGGCATTAGGAAAATTTTCAAGTCCTATCCCTGAGAAGCCCAGAGTTTCACAGTCCCGTAGTAAACCCTCCAGTTGAAACCTGCCTTTATTTGCCATGCTTTCACTTTCATTTCACTAGTCATGTGCCTTCCCCTACAAAGTGAAGAGAGAATATCTATTGCTCTGTTGATTGACATCTGTGATTCTGTGGTGGAAATAGAATATGTGTTGAATGTGGAAATAAATGCCACCCTTTCTTATACAAACATTTAGAAAGGAAATACAGTAAATCCTCTTAAATATTGTTTTTTAAGCATCCTTTTAACGTGCTGTTTCAGTGAAGAAAAACTTAATCATCTGCTTATCATTCATCACATAAAGGTCTCTTTTGTAATGGTATGCATAAAAATGTTTGGTGACTTATTAAAAAAAGCCCTATAGGGGAAAAAAGGTTAATAAAGAAATAACTTTAGCAGGTCAGATACTGCCCTATGGATAAAATGTTTAGTATTCAAAAGAGAATGCCAGCATCTTGCTACTCAGACTTCTGAGCAAGAATGGCAATAATGAGTTTAAGTCTTCTATAAATATACAGCACTCACATTGTATAGATGAACTGAGCAAAGTTTACATTTCTACATGACAATAACCCTAAGATCCTTGAAACATGCCCTAATAACACATGCAACATTAAAAATAGGAGAAAATTTAGAAAGTATCTAACCGTCCTCCCTGTTTTAAGAATCTGGGAGACCGAGTGACGTAGTTAAAAGTGATGTAAGATCTGCCCAAGCTTGTCTCTGCCATTTGCCAGCTATAAGGTCCTTAAGTGACATTCATCACTTATCATCAGCCACCCCTACTTCCTCATCTGTGAAGCGAGGATAATAATAGTCAGAGATCATCTAAGTCACAGATAGGTGGCTTTTGCAAAGTTACCCAATTAGTTTAACCTTCAGAGTCCAAATTAGGAAGCAAGTATGGATGTTGTTTCCCTGAATGATTAACACATAATCAATGAGCAAATAGCTTGTGCATATGGCTGCTGAATAGAGGGCATGAGGGGCAGGGGTGTCATAAAGGCCCAGTCATTTTGCAGGATGTGTGACAACTCTGATGGATAGTACTTGCTATGGTTTGAAGGTGTCCCCCAGAAGTTCATGTGATGGAAACAGCTCCTCTGTGGGTAGGCCAAGGCTATGCCAAGCCTCCATTTTGGTTCAGTTTCTCTCACAGCTGAATCCTGTTTCCATTCACAAGTATTAATTCCTTATAAATATCTTATACCCAATACAGCAGTGCTTGGAGGTGGAGCCTAATAAAAGATAACTGGGTCATGAGGGCAGAGATTGCATGAATGGATCAATGCTGTTATCCTGGGAGTGGGTTGACATAAAGCGGGTCCAGCCTGTGGTACTTCTCTCTATTGGGAGTGTTCGCTTCTACCTTCCACTTTTTGGCCATGAGATGACCCTCACCAGATGCTGGTGCATTGCTCTTGGGCTTCCCATTCTCCAGAACTGTGAACCACATAAACCTGTTTTGTATAAATTCCCCAGCCTGTGTTCTTCCATTATAGCCGCAGACAATAGGCTAAGACAGTATTCTTTCCAGAGCTCCCCTCTGGGTAGGCCAAGGCCTTGCCAAGACACCATTTCGGTTCAGTTTCTCCCACAGCTGAATCCTGCATCCATTCACAGGTATTAATTCCTCATAAGTATCTTGTATCACAAACTCTGTCTCAGCATCTTCTTACTAAAAAGTGTGGGTTGGCACTTTGCCTCGGTTTCTCTAAGAGTGAACATATCACTAAACAAGAGGACTGTCTTAGGCCAATCAACCTGAATTCAAACTCTTAACGGACATCTCAACCTTTTCTTCCAATCTCATTCTTTAACACTCCTTCTCAGCCTCTGACTCAAGCAACATGGAGTTTGTTCACTTCCCACTTTTAAAACCCACTGCTCTGCTGTCTGGGAGAAATGTCTCCATCACTCTCTGCCCAACCTTGACTAATCAGGCTAAGCAATGTACCCCAGCACTTATTTAGTGTTGATTTAGGCAGAAATGAATTTCTTCTGCTATGAAACACTATAAATTTGCAAATACACATTTAAAGCACTGCCAAGCTCTAAACCAGCTAAGCCTGGAGTACTGTGGACTAGACTCAACAGGATTGCAAAACAAGGCAATTCCAGGCCACTTCTGGGCCTGCCTGTAACCTGAGAAGGCCTGACCTATCTGTCACAGCTTCCTGCCTTCTCAATTAGTCATTCATTCAAATAATATTTATGGAGCACTATCCTAAGCACTGGGGATGTATCATTGAATAAAACAGTCATGTTCTCTGTCTTCAGAGCTTACAGTCTATGGTTAGAGACAAAAATCTGACAAGGATGCAATTAAACACAATTGCCCATACAAGATATTAACAGAAAGCAGTGATGGAAAATAACGGTGGTAAGTGGGAATCTATTAATACTCAGCTATCAGGGAAGGCTTCTCTAGAAAAAAAAAACAAGTTGGGCCTGAAAGATAAGAAGACATGAGCCATGGGAGAGTTAGGAAAGAGCATTCAAGGCAGAGAGACTACATCCAATCATCCTTTGTTTATTGATCAACTAAGTTACTTCTAATCAAAGGATTAAAATACAGGAGGGAAGAAAACTAACTTCTAATCAAGAGAATAAAGCATCATACTCCCCTGAGGTCAGGTGAGGTGGCTCACACCTGTAATCCCAGCACTTTAGGAGGCCAAGAAAGGTGGATCACCTGAGGTCAGGAGTTTGAGACCAGCCTGGCCAACATGGTGAAACTTCATCTCTACTAAAAATACAAAATTAGCCAGTTGTGATGGTGCATTCCTGTAATCCCAGCTACTCGGGAGGCTGGGGTGGGAGGGTTACTTGAATCCAGGAGGCAAAGGTTGCAGTGAGTTGAGATCGTGCCACTGCACTCTAACCTGGGGGACAGAGAGAGGCTCCATCTCAAAAAATAAATAAACAAATAAAGTATCATAAAAGGAAGGAAGGAAGGGATGGAGGGAGGGAAGGATGGAGGGAGGGAAGGACGGAGGGAGGGTATTTTGTTTTGGTCTACAATTGATTCTTGTATACTAAAAATTTTTTTTAAATAATCTCTTGCAGAGTCGCAACCTGACTGCATTGCTTCATGGCACTGTGCTTTTGGATATTTGATATCCTTCAGCTAGAATATATTTCTTCATTGTCCACTCACAGGAGCCTTTCTTTATTAAAGACTCACTGTAAGCATCTTCTCTTTTTAAAGTCTCATTTTTAAAATTGAAATATTATTAACATGATATAAAATCCACCAACTTAAAACAAGTTCACTGTGTTGTACAACCATCACCACTATCTTATTCCAGAACATTTTCATCACCTTAAAAAGGACTCTAGAACCCGTCAGCAATTAGTCCCAGTTCACCTCTATCCCCATGCACTGGCAAACGCTAATCTACTTTCTGTCTCTGTAAATTTGGCTATTTTGGACATTTCATATAAATGTAATCATAAAATATGTGTCTTTTGTGTCCAGCTTCTTACATTTAGTGTAATGTTTTCAAGGTTCATTTATGCCATAGCTTGTAACAGTACTTTCCTCTTTTTTAAGGTTAAATAATATTCCATTTTATTTATTTATTAGCTATGGACATTTAGGTTACTTTCACTTCTGGCTATTTCGAATAATGTTGCTGTGAATGTTTGTGTAAAAGTTTTTCTGTGAATCCTTATTTTTAATTCTCTCAGGTATATATTTAGGAGGAGAATTGCCAGGTCAAATGGTAATTCTATGTTTAACTTTTTGAGGAACTGCCAAGCTGTTTTTCACAGGGGCTATACCATTTTACATTCCTACCTGCAATTTATAAATATTCCAATTTGTCCACATCCTCGTCTCCACTGGTTATTGTCCTTTCAGAGATTATTGTTACTATTACTATGTCTATCCTAGTGGGTATGAAGTGATAGAGCATCATAATTTTGATTTGAATCTTCCTTATGACTAATGATGTTGATCACTTTCATGCGCTTGTTGGCCATTTGTATATACTCTTTGGAGAAATGTCCATTTAAGTCCTTTGCCAATTTTTAATTGGGTTGTCTTTGTGTTTTTGAGTTGGAAGAGTTGTTTATGTATTCTGGATACGATACTCTTATGAGATGTCTAATTTGCAAATTTTTTTTTCCATTCTGGGAGTTGTCTTTTCATTTTCTTGACAGTGTCAAGAAATTTTATTGACACTGTTAAGAAATATATACCTGTATTACAATACCTTCTATAATATTCCACAGGCCAATTTATTAAGGCCCAATTTATTATGCCAATTTTCCTTGATTGTGGGCAAAGACCATCATTCTCGGTTCCCTTTTTCACCCAGCACAAATTGTGAACAGAAATAGCAAAGCCTAGGAATGATGTTAACTAGAGGGAAAAGATGAGTTTGATGAGTTTGACAATCCTAGTGAAAGGCTCCACTTTACCCAGAAACACACTTACATTATTCTGAGAGACGGTGACTCAGGCCTTCTCCTGTTAAAATCTATTTCTCTCCTTTTACTCACAGCCAGTGTATATCTCTTCTCTAATTTTCCAACCAATTAGAACAACTCACAACTCATCCTAACTCCTCAAAACTGTTTTGCAAATGGAAAGAAGTAATTGCTTTAATTATTTCTTCAATATGTCTCTGGGTTCAGTCTAGCTTAGTATAAATTATTTGAGAAAACCAAATTTTATACTGTTTCTATTATGGTTGTGCTGACTGACTACATAATGTACTTACTAATCTGTAACTATACAAAATAGTGCTTTGATTTCAGAAGAATGTGCAGATTTCTTTTGCAGCATGTGTATATTTCATTTTGTTCTTAGTATGTTTTTCAGTTGACTTAACCTTTATTATAGGGATCAGCAAAGGCAAAAGGGGTTCAACTGCTTGGTCTTTTACTCATTGATTGTTCACAATATCTAATCTTCATGACATTTAGGGTTCTACAATGCAGGATTGTTGTGAATATCCTATGAAATTATGTGTATAAAGCTTCCGGCAAATAGATATTCACATAGGTTAGTTTTTCTTCTCTTCCTTCTTTTTCAGTATACAACATGGTTTCTATACTTACACTTCAGATAAACTGATTCCAGCAGAGGGGACTCTTATCTTGACATAGGGGACCAGGGAATTGGAGCTTCAGAGGACAGGAGCAGTCTCATTTCCTGAATCTTTCCTGGCTGCCTAAATGAAAATGTCAAGGGCATCTCCATTCCATATCCTTTTAATAAAAGGCATCAGATAGTGTTGCCTCTGAAATGAGGTAATGTTGTGCCCAACACAGTTTGCAGTTTGACTAATTCCTAATATATTCTACAAGGATATAATAATCCCTACCTAATAACCCCTGTTTATTTTTAATTTTTTTTTAACTTTTAAGCTCATGAAAACTCAAGACTGAAAATAAGCTCATAAAACTATTTGTGACTAAAAGCAAAAAAATCCTTGCATTCTGACTGTGCAGTTTGGGGGATTCAGAAGAGCATTGGGTAAGGTTTCTTAAAGAACTCACAATTTGGTTGGAAAGATGGATATTGTATAATGTCAAATATTCACAAACAGTGTAATTCAGCACTAAACTGTGATACAGACTTACCATATTAGAGAAATTCTGAGAAGAGCATGACTAGAGCCTCCGTGACTAGAGTGAGATTTTGAACACCAAGTACAACATGGCACAGTAGGTGGGTGGGTTTCCTAAGAGAAGAGCATCCCAGGCAAAGGGAAGCAATGTGAGCAGGGACAGCACACCTGGAAATGGGTCTTGATGTTCTACAGAATGAAGAGACTTGAAACTTCTTTACTTGAAAAAGGCATTTTTGCTGGGGCATTGCAAGGAGATAATAGGAAATGGGACAAATTACATAGATTTTGCTATTCTCTTTGTTTCCTGATTCAAACTTTCTCTTTTTGAGGGGAGAAAATGAGAAAGCCTATAAAGAACAAGTGTTGTTATGCACACGTTGAAAGAAAGTCAAGGCACTCCTCTCCTAATTAATTGGGAATTCGGGATGTTTTATATAATCAAGAGGTTGGATGGTATCTTGAATGGCTGGACTCTATCACTTTGGGTTGAGGCAGGGTAAGATGAAAGCCATCCAATACTGGTTTAAAGCTGTATATTAAAGTTTCTAGATATATAGATTGTAATCTTTCTGGTAACTTTTCAATTCCACAGCAACCTTTGCATCAGAAAATCTTCCTACTAGTGTACTGAAGTATCTCCTGTTGCAACCTACCTAAGCCTTGTGCATTTGCTCTGTCCTAGTGGAAATCAGAAACACTCTATATTCATAGTGAATTTCACTATGTTTGGAGTGTTTTCACTCCAAAACTGAGCTATTACCATTTAGTTGCCTTTTTGAAATATTAAATGGCTCTCATCTGTGCTTAGTTATCAAATTGCTTCTGCTTCAGATTATTTTAAAGATTCTTCAGTGTGGCTCACAATAAATAAATTTAGATAGCTTCTTTCTATTCTTAATCATCAATTCTTCCCTACTGCTTCCTAGAACCCTGGCTTCCCTCAATAACTTGTGTTTAATCTTGGAAATGTCAATTTCCTTTTCATCTAGGTATGCAGCCATGAGCCATGTGGAAGAAGTAAGAGTTGAGAGGTAAACAAGCTTAGAATTCCAGCTTGATCCCTCTATGACTCTATTTTCTTATCTGCAAAAAGTTAAGAATAGTAATGGTACAAACCTCATAAGTTTGCTATGTGGGAATTATAAAAAGCACTCTCCACTGAGTTTGCTCCATAGTGAACACTCTATAGCAGTTATTATTCACTTTTTAAAGGCTCACAACATCAAATGCTAACTGTGGCTTGACCTTTGTGAGCACATTTCCTCATCTGATAATGAGTATAACAAGATCTGTCTAGTACACTATTAAGCTTCTGACACATAGCAGCACTCAAGGGACGGACTCATTACAAATGGGAAAAATTTGATATTCACAATGGCCTGTCCATCCTTACTATATACTAAAGGACATGATTCCAATTTTAGGGTCAAAAATGTATTTAAATACAGGCATTTCCCATCTATGTCCAAACTTTTTCTGAATCCTTAAGATGCCCCATAGAAGTTCTGTAGCTGTCATCAGTGGCTCTGAAGGCTTAGTATTAAGGACTACCATTTTATGTGGCAAAAAATAAAAGATAAAATTCTTCAGCTCTCCTTAGATTTGTGCTGCTGATCCCCTAATATTCAAATACTCTGTTGGATTTAGGAAGAATAAAAAGAAAACAAAAAAGTAAAATAAAAATATTGAAATGTAAAATGAATGAAAGGTTGAGTAGCATTTGGAAATGCTTTCAAATGTACATTCATAAGGAGGTCAGTGTTGGCTGTGGCTGGCGGGGGAAAGGGCTTAAATGTGGCTGCTGGAATTTCCTTAAGACATTTGCACAAGTGTAAGAGGGACGACAAGTTCTTGTGCTCCACTCCTGAGCTGCCACATCTAACTTTGTGTCACTTCTGAGGAGCAGAGGGATAAGGGTTGGGGTGGAGATGCAGTGTGAGGCGAGGTGGAGGTAGGACTGCAGTAGATCCTGGCAGGGGGTCAGAGCTGGAATTGATCATAGTACCCCTCTGGGGTTTCCTATCTCTCTGCCTGTCCATGTGCTCAAGACCATTACTGTGACTATGAATGACTTGCAGGCTCAGCATTAGAAGCAACACCAGGGCAGAAGATAGTGCTCTGAGGCTTGGCCAGTTACATCTTAGGTCAACTAAGTATTAGTTGTTCTGTTGCTAATATAATTTTATTACTGTGTTTACTATGTGTCAGGTACAATCCTAAACACTTTACATTTATTTTCTCAGCTAATTTGTGTAGCAGCCATATAAGAGGTAGTTCCATTTCACAAATGAGAACTAAAGCACAGGGAGGCCAGGTAGCTTGCTCAAGTTGACTCAGCTAGTATGTTCACAAGGCAACTTAGGGGTCCAGCCCCAGAGCATCCTGTGTAACCACGGATTTATACTATCATTCTGGAATGTGGCTTTCTAACATTCCAGTGTTCCATTTTCAGTCTTTCTAGTCCATGAGTGGGTAAATGAATTCAGCTTCTTCTTCTTTTTTTTTTTTTTTTTTTGAGATGAGTCTCGCTCTGTCACCTGGTTGGAGTGCAGTGGCATGATCTTGGCTCACTGCAACCTCCACCTGTGGGGTTCAAGCTATTCTCCTGCCTCAGCCTCCTGAGTAGCTGGGACTACAGGTGCACACCACCACGCCCAGCTAATTTTTGTACTTTTAGTAGAGGCCAGGTTTCACCATGTTGGCCAGGATGGTCTCAATCTCCTGACCTCGTGATCCATCTGCCTTGGCCTCCCAAAGTGCTGGGATTACAGATGTGAGCCACCCCACCTGGCCAAATTCAGCTTCTTAGGACACATTTTGCAAATACTTCCCCTGGTAAACTGTCGTATGGCCAGTAATCAAAGAAATTCAAGTACCCGAAAGTGATATTAAACAGATGAAAACTGGCTGGCTTGATGATTCTTTAGAAATTACATTGCTGTCATGTTACCAACTCTTGAGAGTTAAAGATTTCTCCCAGAACAGTAATATAAAACTAAAATCCATAAAAGCTAAATAGCTTTTTTCTCTTCTAAACACAGATTTTTTTTATTAATCACTAGTTGCATTTTTTGACAAAACAATCTTACCAAATAAGTAAATTTTACTATTTAAGAAAAATATCATCATGTAAGAAACATACAATATTTTGTGTATCTAAATAAATTAGAAGATTTAAAGATTGGCTTTAGATACAGCATTCATAGTGTGAGAAGAAGCGTGACTGCGCTTTGGAAAAAGATAGCTAAATCCCTGGGCCACCACTATCTTTTGGAAAGCTTGAGTGCACATTTTGGAAAAAGTTCTCCCCTGAGTAGACTAACCGAAAAGTCACTTTCTCTGACTGAGTGAAATCTTGGGCAGGGCACGCAGCTAGGCAAGGAGGAGGTTGGGTCCTTCATCTGGGTGTTTTTATATGCTATACAAAATGCTCATTTGGGCCTGGTGTGGTGTCTTATGCCTGTAATTCCAGCACTTTGGGAGACAGAGGAGGGCGGATCAGTTGAGGTCAGGAGTTCGAGACCACCCTGGCCAATATGGTAAAACCCCTATCTCTACTAAAAAAAAAAAAAAAAAAAAAGTACAAAAATTAGCCAGGTATGGTGGCACAGGTCTGTAATCCCAGCTATTAGGGAGGCTGAGGCAGGAGAATCACTTGAACCTGGGATGTAGAGATTGCAGCTATCACGCCACTACACTCCAACCTGGGCGACAGAGTGAGACTCCATCTCAAAGAAAACGAAAAAGCAAAAAAAAAAAATGCACATCTCTAAGCAATGACATTACTGGGTGCTTCATCCAAATTGCTTCTCTTCCATTGGAAAATCCTTTGGCATTCTTCTGAGGATCCACTAGATCTCCTCCAAACACCTTGGGTGTTTTTTGTGTCACTGCATGCGAGGTTAAGGTTACAAAAGGCAGCTGAAGTTTTCTCCTTCCCTTATCTTCTGAATCATGGGCTTGAACGATTTTGTTCTGATATACCAGTAAGAGCAGCATAAGCAGCTCAACTCTTAAAGCCCGTCTCAGGGAACATATTTGTGGCCGTTGTCAACACTAAGGATATTTTCTCCTCCCATGGGCCTCTTAAATTCATGGGTCTCAATAGTTTGGATCACTTCCATCTAATTCCAAGGATTCCTTTCTAAATGAAGCATGAATAATTTGCAGAACAAACTTTTATGACTGCAGAATTTCCCTATCCCATCTTCGTTTCATCTCCTTCTCTCTACTGCAGTGCCTAGGAACATTATTTTCGAAGAGAAACAGCCTGCTTCAGAGGACTTCATCTCTTCTCTAGAAACACTAGTTCTCAGATGTGGCCTCCTATCTTCTCAGATCTTTTCCATCTTTTGATATTCCACCCATGCCTTGGTCTTTGGTCCTGTTCCTTGTCCCATATCAACAGATCATATACCAACATTGTATAACTCCTACTTCTATACTCACTCCTCCCGTTCATCTGAAAAAGATGAAAATCACCCTAAGCCAGTGAGGGTGTGCAAGCAGAGAAGGATCTACCTTGAAGCCTGAACTACAGGGACCCCCATACTGTGACCAAGGTACAGTACACAATCACAGCCACGTGATCCTAGGAAGAGAGCAGAGGCAGGCAGAAGTATTTGGAGAGTGCTGTCCAATTCCAAGATGGGCTTCTCACTGAGCCTGAATGAGGCATGGGCTGGCTGTAGAGAGAGGAGAGCTGAGGGGCTCCTTCCTCCCATGTTCGGCCTGAGTGAGCTGAAACCCCATCCTAAGTAATCTGCACACTTTATCTCCTATTCTTCATCTCCACAGCTCCTGCACTTGTTCAGAAACTTATCACTTCTCAGGAAATGTATAAAATGAGAAAAAGGAAGGCAGAATGAAGTTCAGAGCAGAAGAAGTCAATGACGCCTGAACAAGAGAAGCTTATAGACACGTGGCCCCGGGGCCCTGGTAGGAGGGTGATCTAAAAGGTGAGAATGGGGCATGCAGGGACCTTATCAACATAAAACATCACCCCAAGGTTGTCAGACAATGTGTGATGAGTATCCATTTGATCTGACAGCTGAGAGTTTTTGGGTAACTCAGTGGGTAAAACTGAGAAGGAGGCAGAGTGTTTTTGTTTTGTTTGAAGTATGCACAGTTTGGGCAGTTCCCTCCACTTTGGCTCTCCGGTCTCCTGGAGTCCTAGAAGAGAAGCCACTCCAGGAAGCCTGGACCTTATAATTGACATCTGGTTGCCTCCAATCCCACTGAATCTTACCTGTCCTATTTGCCATCTCCTCTCAATCAAGTTCATTCCACAGTGACGTTTTCTTGAGTAAACCAGAAAAAAAAAAATCCTTGTGAACAAGCAAAGATTAATTAGTAAAAGAGGCAAAGACTCTCAAAGCCCTTTTTCCCATGTAACTGAATAGGAACTTCTTGCTTCTAACTATTGAATTATCCAAAAGAATGGCTTTAGTGGTGAATTTTGTACATAAAAAGAGGAAGGCATGTGAGCCAGTGGAGAATATATTTAGGCCACAGGGACCTTGTGATGCTTCTCAGATTACACTGGGCTTTATGCATGGATAACAGATGGGGCCAGGGGAGGGAAACGTCTGGAACTGGAAGGATGGACGGACAAAGGAAGAAGAGAAGAAAGAGAGAATGAACAGCATATGAAATAGGTTGAATTCGCACTGCCACAAAGCAAGAACTAAGACACACATACCGAGAGCTAGGCCCTCAGGATATATTTCTCATCCTTTATGTTTTACTCTCCTCCAGAGAATAAAACACCTGCAAAATACCTTCAGGCCTTGTTCGTCAGCATGACCAAATTTCCTGCTTCTTGCCTCTGTAGACAAGGGGGACTGAGATTGTATCTCCTTTCCACAAGAGCCCTTGGGGTCAACACCTATGGAAGGGAAGGGAGGAATGGGCAAAGGGACAGCTGAGTTGGGATGCAGACCTGCTAGATGCCGCAGACAGCCCTGCAGGGAGTTGCAGAGATGGAATGCCGTTTAGAATGTTGCAGGGTTCAGGAGACAGGAGAGGCCTTTTTATGCCTGCATCACTTAGTCACTGGATATGCTTGATAAGGAAGAATCATGACCTTAGGAGAGGGAGGTGGCTCTGTGAAGCTGTGGCAATCCCCAAAGTGGGCAAAGCTCTGCAGATGAGGTCTTTCTTCTGGCAGCACTCCCAGAAAAGTCTCCGTTATTCCTGAAGGGCATCTGGACGGCTTATGTCCATTACACTCCGCAATGCTATATAATACTATAAAACTTTGCAAATAGAAAAAAAGGAGAAAATAAATATTGCAAAAGAATACTGTCAAATTGCTACATAACAGAATATTAGGTTTGAAAATATTACCCATTTAATTAAATTTTTCCTCCTTTTACAATGATGTTTGCCTTTCATGGGGTCACCAAAGAATAATTTCTTTCACAGAGCAGCCATGCTGTTAATACTACTGTTTAGAGATACAGAAACAAGTTTACAACTGTGAATTGAAAAGAACTGTAGAAATAAAGGGAAAATAAAATTTTTATTCTCTAATTTTGTCTAGAGATAATAATAATGATAATAATCTCTCTAGGTCTGGCACTAGGCAAGAAGGTATAAAACATCTCCTGCTTGTGAGGAGGCTATGGAAAATTTCCAGCCATCTTCTGGTTTCTTGTTAACTTTCTTGAAGTTTGCAGCTTTCTATTGTTGAGGTGGGTTGTGGGATGTGGGGTCAGTATGGGGTAGTGAAAAAAACTCTACTCTCAAGAGTCGGGCTCTTTGCTGGGCCAACAACTAACTAGAGCCCTGTGAATCATCCCTCTTCAATGCTTACAGTCCTTGATGCTTCCCGGTGCCAGGAGGATGGAGTTTAGACCCTTATGACCTCGCAGCCTCATCTGCTGCCTTCTGCCTTCTGGCTAATGTGTTCCAGCCACGCCCTCCTACTTTCAGATCCTGGAACACACCTGGCTCGCCCCAGTTCCTGCCTTTGCTCATTTCCCCTCTCCTGGAATACGTTTCCCCATTGCAGACTCTTCATCCTCCAAGTCTCAGTTTAGATGTCTCTTGCTCCTTTTTGAATCTTTTAACTTAAAGTCCACTTTCCTGCATGCTCACAAACCTCCCTCTAACTTTCCCCAGGATTGCATAATATTGTAACAGGCTAGAACCTACATAAAACCCAGGATCCTCACAGCTCAATCCTAAATGCAGTCTGTATTTCAAGAAACGGCTGTCAGATGTTCATAAAGTAATTAAATGTTTTCATCTTTACTGAAATTTCTTTACTGCAATCAAAAATGCCTGGGAGGGGGGAATCAAAACTCTCAGCAAAACATCTCAGAAATCCTTCCTGTCTTTATCTTACCCCCATTATCTCCCCATGCTCTGAAACTTCTCTCAGCTCTCCAAAAACCAACCAGAACGTGTTATCTTGCCTTATTTCTCTTTGTTCCCTTATGCAATGATACAATTCTTCTCTTTACTATGTTCTTTGATCCCTGTCATAACCATTTACCTGTGTCTACCACTAGACTCCGTGATGAAAAGGATCATTTCAATCTTATTCACAGAACTTGAGATAATGTGTGGTACATAATATGTGCTCAATAAATATTTGTTAAATGGATAAGGCCGCATTATTGGGTCTTTCCAGGCTAAAGTTTCTTCTTCCAAGGATGAGAGGAATAAACTGGGGAATTTAGAAAGGCACTTCTAGTTG
Source organism: Cheracebus regulus (assembly GCA_963574635.1). NCBI lineage: Eukaryota > Metazoa > Chordata > Mammalia > Primates > Pitheciidae > Cheracebus > Cheracebus regulus. The sequence continues at coordinate 67,583 of CAUYQU010052909.1, read as the reverse complement.
AAATAGTCTATGATCAAATAGGTTCAGGGAGTACTTTGTGGCACTTTTTGCATGGAATGGCTGTCACAGTTGATCATGATAGTAAATAAAGCACACATAGTTTGTTTTTCGAGACAAGATTTCACTCCTATCACCCAGGCTGGAGTGCAGTGGCCTGATCTTGGCTCAGTGCAACCACTCATGTTTCAGCTTCCCAAGTAGCTGGGATTACAGGCACATGGCACCATACCTGGCTAATTTTGGTATTTTTAGTAGAGACAGGAGATGGGGTTTCACCATGTTGGCCAGGCTGGTCTCAAAATCCTAACCTCAAGCGATCCACCCACATAGTCTTCCAAAGTGCTGGGATTACAAGTGTGAGTCACCATGCCCAGCCAAGTACATATGTTCTTAACATGTACTACGAACTGTTTCAAAGGCTCATTTTATCCTTCTATCCTATTTGCTCAGTTTATCCTTCTAACACCCTTATGAGGTAGGAACCATTATTTTCCAAGTGTTACAGGTGAGAAAATTAAAATCCAGAGAGGTTGAGTAATTGCCCTAGGTTACACAGCTGCTACAGGACAGCATTAGCATTTAAAGTAGGTGGTCTGCCTCTCTGGGCTGTGCTCTTAACCACTACTCTATATTTATTATTTTGCTACCTACAAAATGTTTATAATGGAATGTGGAGTGGCATGTTTGCATGCATTTGGTATGCAAGACACTGTGGGACTAGGGCATTGAGATTATATTTCAAAATGATATAATATCTACATCCCTAAAAGTGCAGTTTTCTAAGTTACTTTTGCTGTCTGTTCTTCGAAGTTTATCTGGAGAATACAAAATAATACTTCAAGCCCGTCACAAAGTATCACTTATTATACAATTCTACCTATATGAAATGTTCAGAATAGTTCAATCTATAGAGGCAGAAAAGTTAGTAGTTGTCCAGGGCTGGTGGAGGCAGATGTGAGGATAGGAAGGTGATAGCCAAAGAGTTTAGAGTTTCTGGCTGGATGTGGTGACTCATGCCTGTAATCCCTGCACTTTAGGAGGCCGTGGCGAGTGAATCACCTGAGGTCAGGAGTTCGAGACCAGCCTGGCCAACATGGTGAAACCCCATCACTACTAAAAATACAAAAATTAGCCGGGCGGTAGTGACACGTGTCTGTAATTCCAGCTACTCAGGAGGTTGAGGCAGGAGAATCGCTTGAGCCTGGGAGGCAGAGGTTGTAGTGAGCCGAGATAGGGCCACTGCACTGCAGTCTGTGCAAGAGAGTGAGATCCTGTCCCAAACAAACATACAAAAAAAAAAAACAAAAAAAACCCCAACCAAAACTCCAGACTTCATTTGGATTTATTATTCCACTAATTCCCTTTTCTTGTTGGAGGTCCCAATCCAACATTGCATACTCACTATATTTAGTCACCATGCCCCCTTCGACTCCTCTATGGTGCGTGACAGTTTTTAGGGCTTTCCTTGTTTTCATGCCCTTGACAGTTTGAGTACATCTAGTATTTTGTAGAATATCTCTCCATTTGAGCTTATCTGATGTTTTTCTCATGAGTAGATGGTGTTATGAGTTTGGGGAAGATTATCACAGTGGTAAAGTGGCCTTCTTGTCACATTCTACCAGGCTACATGAGATCCACACAACTACCACTGGTGCTGTCAACATTCATCACCTGGTTAAGGTGATGTCTTTCAGGGTTCTCTAATTCAGTGTTATTATTTTGCCCTTCTCTGCTATCTGGGAGCAAGTCACTTAGTTCAGTCCATGCCCAAATAACTTTTAAATGTAAAAATTAAAATTATTCCTATTTTATTTATTTCAAACATAATATCCATTTGTAAGATTTTCTAAGTTTATTAAAATTGACTGGGATTCTCTTTTCCTTTAGTCTGTAATACTTAACTTAAGTTTTTGAATTCTAATGCTTTGAAAATATATATATATATTTTTAAATTATAATTATAAGATAATGTGACTGCTGCTTTCCAATAAGTGAAATGTATATTTAAACAATTATCTTTTTTATTTTAAAATGTCAATTACTGGGAAAACACTTTGAAAGTGTATCAAACTTTACTAAAACCAAAGGAAAATAAAGGAAAGTATTTCTTACCATCTTGGAAGGTGGCCCTTTGCCACCTTGGATCAGGCCACCTTTGCTGCCTTCATTTCCCCATTGATCAGTCATTCTGGGGCTCATGGATGAGGCTGTTGAAAAAATCATGAGAACTGGATTCTAGTTTTCCACCAGAACTAGTTGATGTAACTTTGGCCCAATTTAGCAATCTCTGAACTATTTCCTAAATAATTAATCGAAAATTATGTTTTTCCTGCATCATCACAGGTTTATTGTTGACATTCAAACTGTAAAATACCATTCAAATGTAATATATTCCTCTTAGACTCACACTTAAACCTCAAGTCACAGAGGCAGTAAAGATTAGTCAGTCCTTGGTGTATACAGTGAGTTAGGTAATACTGTAATGATGGTAACACAACAACTAACAGTCATAAAATTTTCTCTCTGACAGACACTATTCTGAGAGTTTTACTTGCATATTCTTGTATAATCCTTATAGCAACCTCATAAGTTAGATATTATTCTATTTTACAGTTGAAAAATCTGAGTCAGAGAGCTTAAATAAATTACACTGTGAGGAAGTGGCAGAATCAGGCCTTTCCATCTATGCTTTCAGCTGTGATAGAGACATTTAATGCTCACCAAATACCCATGTGTTCCCTTTAATTTCCCAGACTCTCTTGTAATTAAACTGGGGCCTTGGAACTAGTTCTGGCCAGTAGACTGGAAGTACAAGTGATGCGGATCACTTCCAGTTTGAAGCATAGAAGAGTGATTAGGATTCTTCATACATTTTCCTTTTCCCTGCTGTAGGCCTCCGGTTGAAATGATGATGTTAATTATGAGAGCATGGGTCGCTTGGAAGCAAGCTGCCTTGGGGAGCTGCTGGACCTGCAGTGGACCTTGCATGAAAAAGGAATGTACTTTCATGTGATCAGCCACTTGGGTTTCACGTCTGTGGGTAACTGAAGTACAGCCTATCTTATCCTGGTGATTATCCTACTTGTTGAAGTAGATGTATTCATTTTTCTATCTAGAAATTATAAATTGTAACTCGGAATTTGAAATCCAATATTAACAATTAGACAATTGTTCTCTAAAATGCTTCCTCCTAAAAATCTTCCTTTCAGAATTACTTTATGTAATTTGCAATTCTCCCCTTCACTTACTTTCTCTACCTGTCAGCCTAAGATGTGCTTTCCATATATGTAATGTTTCTCCCTACCTCTTACCCACTTAATTGTGTGTTTGTGTATGTAGCATGTGTGTGCATTCATGGGAGGATAGGTGGGGGAAAGGAAGAAAAGATTACTCTAAATAGTCTTTACTGCTTTTCAGATGTATACCATCCTTTTAAAGATGTAGATAGACAAAGTTTAGAAAAGAATTTTTTCAACGGAATAGTGCAAAATTAATATTTAGAATTGTGTTTGGAAATTTGTTTTCCAATCTTGACATTGAAGCATTCATTGGCTGATGTATTGTGATTGTTCTTTCTGCTGTGCTCTCTCAGAACTGAGCTTGGATAACAGTGTGGGTCAATATTCTCTTTCTGAGAATATTCTGGAAAAAAAATTGAACTAATAAAAACAGACCCAAGCAGTAGTAGAAATAAATGCGGTTTTAGGGAAATGATGCTGCGGATGCCAGCCTCCCCATCTCAATTATCTAAATCAGACAACAATCTACTATGCCCTGGGCTCCTCAGCAACAAAGCACTGTCTAGTTAGGAAGGAGAACAGCAGCTTGTGGTGAGACAACACTGCAGAGGATGTCCCCTCAGCCTCTGAGACATTCTAATGTGGGACAGAGCACCAGTGATGTGCCTAGGGAAGAGTGTGTGTGTGTGTGTGTGTGTGTGTGTGTGTGCGTGCGCGTGTGTGTGTATTAATATCAGTCAATGCTGATATTTTAAAACATCATCACTTGGTTTTATCTTCTCTGCTTTCTCTGTTGTCTTTTCAGAAATCCTACTGGATAGATGTTGTATGTCTTAAGTTGGTATCTAATTTTCTTATCCTGTCTCTACTGTCTTTCTCTCTGTAAACTTCCCATCTCACCTGAGGCTGGGAAGGGGTAGTTGCCTTGACGTGTGGGATGAAAGAAAGAGACTGAGGTTCTAACTGCAATCTGTAAAGATTTTCATCCATCTCTCTTTTCAGCCCATGTCCCACTGCCAAACCCTAACCTCAAACTGTCATTCAGTCTGGCTCACTTCTGTCCATATCTCCCGTGCAGACTCTCAGGTTGTAGCTTTCTCCATTCTGTAAAATTTGGCTTCTACTACACATTTTACAAAGTTGTGCTGATATATCATGTTTGTAATTATCTCCTGTTCTATTCCCTTTATCCTGTGGGTTTAGAACTTTCCTATTTGTTTTAATTTCATTTACTGTCAGTGAAGTTTCAGGGGAGAGAAGGAATAAAGACACATATATTTAACCTGTGTATTAAATCAGACTCTCCCTGTGACATGTTTATAAAAGTAACAGCTCTGCAAAATATATATTAATAGGCTCATCTTACAGATAAAGATACTGAGTCTCAGAGAGCTTCAGTAAATTGCCTGAGAGCTCACTGCTAAGGACCAGAGCTGGGATTCAAATCCATATGCAACTGAATCCAAAACCCCTGCTCTTCACCAGAGCAGATCTTCCTGCAGTGGCCACTAGGGCAGTGTCAGAGGACCTCCCAGGGATGGTTCTAAGAAGATGGTTCTTGGCAAACAAGGTTCAGACCAACCCTCAGTTCTCTTCCAACCCACGTAGTAATAATTGGCTTTGCTTTGTTTGATAATTACAGATGATTTCCAACACAGAGTCTATAATTAGAATATTCATGGAGTAAAAATAACACCTTTAGGGAAAAATGTAGAATTGATGGGTCACAGGGATTTTTTTAAACAAAGAAAACTGATGCAATATCATTTTAGCCTAAGTGCTAAATAGCACTCAATTAAAACTCTAGGGGAGGGATATAAACAGAAAAACTAGCTTAGTAACCCAGAGCACCTAATTATACTTTTGGCTACCCATCCAATCAGCTCATGGCACACCCACAAAGAGGAAACCCTATGTTTAGGTGACTCCTCGGTGAAGCCTCCACATAAATGCTCTGTGTCAAGGAGCCTCCTGATGCACAGCATTTGGCCTAACGCACTCAAGGAGTGAGGTATGTGCCATTTGTTTATTTTAAGATTTCCCTTGAATGTGTTATTTGCACATGGGATCATCTTGCCTATATTAAACTGACAAAATATAAAATATACGATGTGATATCTGATATATCCCAGGAAAAAGAGCTGGTGACAGAAATTGGTGGTCATAGGGACTCCAGCAGTGACAGGCTGACTACTGCCTACTTCAGAAGGGGCACACACTACACGGGAACCATAATCCTTTCCCGCAGGCCAACAGGTTTGGGAGAGGTAGCTAGGCACCAGCCGAGACCACACCCTCTTACCCACCTGCTGTGAGGAGCTGGTTTGGCTTGAGCGAAGTGCTTGAGGGATGTCTCCTAATCCTTGAGACCCATCAGCGTCCCTGTTGAGGCTCCCTTTCTCACAGCCATTATCTCCCAAATTAATAGCAGTGTTTCCACAGTTTAGCGATTGCCTTGATATAGTTTCCCAGGATCCAGGGACATAGCTTGTGCCACAGCTATCCTATATATCCAGGGTGGGGTCAGACCTCACAGGGAGTCTCTGGGTCTGAGTAGGAAAACCAGTCCAGATTCATTGCCTTGGGGTGGGGCTAGGCCCAACCTGATATTGAAGTTATGCCAGACAGGTGTTTTTAATCACATTTTTTTCCTCTAAGTCAACTGCAAAATAAATTCATAATAAATAAATGTGGTCTCATCTAGAGAGTTCTGTGAGACCTAGAAAAACAGATTATTAAAAGAGAACAATTGAGTTGTTGCTCCAGAAAGGGCAACAATTTGGAGAGGAAGTGTAGTTAGTAGACTTGGCTTTGGAATCTGGCTCCGCCACTTTCCAGCTGTGGTTGAAGTCTTACCTTCTTAAAACAGCCATCTTCTTCTCTGTAAAATAAGGGTACAAATAAAACCTCACAACGTTGCTGTGAGGATTTATAAAATGCCTGTGAAGTCCTAGATTGCAGTAAGCAAAAGGTAAATTATAGATAAAATTAAAATGATTTAAAAGCTATTTTATTTTTCTTTTCATTGCTGTGAGGATTTATAAAATGCCTGTAAAGTCCTAGATTAGAGTAAGCAAAAGGTAAATTAGAGGTAAAATAAAAATTATTTAAAAGCTTTTTTATTTTTCTTTTCTCTCAGATCTTTCTCTTCTATCTCAGCCCAATATTTAGAGAACTAAAGAATATTTCATTTTGACTTCTTTAAACAGAAAAGAAAAATGAATTTGGGGCCCAAAATAACTATCTTTAAATATTTGAAAGACTGAAAAGCAAAATAAATAAATAAGTAAATAACTATGGGTCTTACTCTATTTTTTTCTAGTGGTAGCTTTAGTCTAATATTTATTGTTTCCCCTTAAAAATACTACTTAACTAGCTTTGTGCAGTGGCAATGTTATAGGCAATGAGGTGTATCTGAGGCTCGATTATTGCTAATTGAAAACTTTTCCAAATACCCTGCCATGACAACTTGAAATACAGTTGGCATTGGCAATTTTTGACAGTCTCTATGGAGGCTGAAAAAAAAAATACTACTTAATTTCCCCTTTTTCATTCCTGTTGCTTAACTGTCCATTTTTCCTTTTTCTTCTTCCTCTCTCCCTTTTCTCTTCCCCTTTATCTCTTTCTCTTTATCATTTTCTTTTTTCCATTGTCTTTCTTACCTTTCTTTCACTTTCACTACTTCTCTCATTTTCCTTCCTGTATCTTTTTCTTAAGAAAACCAAACTGTGGAGTACATAGTGTAAGCAAAAACCTCACATCTATAGTTTGCACAGCTACTGTATATTATCAGTTTCAAAAACAAAACACTCTCTGATGTTATGCTTTAATCTGAGAGACAATATTTACAGAGTGTTCAGTAGTCTGAAGGAAGTAAAATATAAGACAAATATCTTCTAGACATATACAATATAAGCTTTTACTTGACTACGTTCAGATGTTATCAAGAGTAAGTTCATTAATAACTTGCTGTTATATCAAAATTGGAAAATGAAAATTAAGAAAAAACAGAAAAGTAGCATCTGGATTTTCAAGAATATTGCAATACATTTGGAAGTGGAAGCTGAACACATGAGAAGAGAACAATTAAGCCCATATGTATTTGTGTAAAATTTGGGAAGTGCTCAAATGATAGAAGACATTCACAGCTAGCTCAAAAGTTAAGACTTTCCTTTTATTATTTTTATTGTATACTATGTGTTAATAAGAAAACATAAACTGGGAAAATAAAACCAAAATAGAATTACCCAAATACTCACATCTAGTTAATTTCTGGATGTATAACTTTATTTTTATCTTTAGCTCTACAATGTACATGCTATTTTATAAATACACTGTTCTTCCAACAGGATCCTAAATATTTTTCTGTATCAATAAATATGGAATAAAAACCTTTCCAGGCCTGTAGGTGATCAGCAAAGAAAGAAAAGATATGGGGCAGCATGAACAGTAAGACCTGATGGTGGATGAGCTTATGCTGCATCTTGAAAAACGTGCAGGATTTAGAATACCAGATAGGAGATGAGAGTCTCCCGGAAGAACAGCAACATGGAAAACTGCAGGAAAGGGAAAGAGCATGAGTCAGGCATGGCCCGGTTGATGTAACAGTGTGGCTTCCTGTGGATAAGTGGGGGGAAGGCAGAGAGAAGGAGAGACTCAGGCAAAGAGAAGCTTTAGAGCACCTGTTCATTATCAAGAAGAAATGAATTTGAATGGCAGTCCACAGTGAAATACAGATGACTCTCCACATAAAGAGAATTGTTACAAATTATCCACAGTAGTGAATGGAAACCTGGGATTCCCCTCTAGAGAGCTTTTAAAAAGACAGAGGTGGCGGGCATGGTGGCTCACACCTGTAATCCCAGCACTTTGGGAGGCCAAGGCAGGTGGATCACGAGGTCAGGAGTTTAAGACCAGCCTGGCAAAGGTGGTGAAACCCTGTCTCTACTAAAAATACAAATATTAGCCGGGCACGGTGGCAAGTGCCTGTAATCCCAGCTACTGGGGAGGTTGAGGCAGAGAATTAATTGATTGAACCCGAGAGGCAGAGGTTGCAGTGAGCTGAGACCATGCCACAGCACTCCAGCCTAGGTGACAGAGTAGGTGTCTCAAAAAAAAAAAAAAAAAAAAAAATTACAGATGTCTGAGCTCAAATAAGGATCTATTGTAGATACTTGCAATGCGTTTGCCTTATCTTAGCTCATCTTAGTAGTAGGCAATTTAACAATATATTCTGGCTTACTGTTTTTCAAATTGTGGGGACAATTGTCAGTTATGACATATAAAGTCATCATCAGCAGTTTAAAAAAGAAATCTGAATGAAGTAAAAAGAAGTTAAACTTCAGAATATGCTGCCACTATTAACATTCTCAAGAGCCTATTTGTGTTAATCAGGATTTTCAATCTTGAGCCAATTAAAATAACAAAAACACATAGCTGCAACATTAAATAAAATATTTCCTAATTTTTAGTTTAGTATTGTTTGTTTTGGATTTGTTTACAAATCCATTCTGTGTTTACAGATTAATAAAGCATAGTTCACATTATTCATTGCTTTTACCTGATCATAGGTAATAAAGATAAGAATTGTTTCATGAAACTTCATGTTCTAATTATGTGAATGTATATGTACTAGTTGCAAGGTAAGATGTATTTGTTATAAGAACCATGGGGAAAAATGTTTGGAAAAATTACTGAGAACTTTACTGAAAAACAATTTATTAATCTGGCTAGCGGCCTGTCTGTTTTGTTGATCTTTTCAAAAAACCAGCTCCTGGATTTATTGATTTTTTTGAAGGGTTTTTTTGTGTCTCTATCTCCTGCAGTTTTGCCCTGATCTTAGTTATTTCTTGTCTTCTGCTTCCTTTTGAGTTTTTTCTATCTTGCTTCTCTAGTTCTTTCAATTTTGATGATAGGGTGTCGATTTCAGATCTTTCCTCACTTCTCTGGTGGGCATTTATTGCTATAAACTTCCCTCTAGACACTGTTTAAATGTGTCCCAGGAATTCTGGCATGTTGTGTCTTCAAAATAGACAGACTGCTAGCCAGATTAATAAAAAAGAAAAGAGAGAAGAATCAAATAGATGCAATAAAAAACGATAAAGGGGATATCACCACCAATTCCACAAAAATACAAACTACCATCAGAAATTACTACAAACAACTCTATGCACAAAAACTAATAAACCTGGAAGAAATGGATAAATTCCAGGACACTTACACCCTCCCAAGCCTAAACCAGGAAGAAGTTGAAACCTTGAACAGACCAATAACAAGGGCTGAAGTTGAGGCAGCAATTAATAGCCTACCAACCAAAAAAAGTCCAGGTCCAGACGGATTCACAGTGGAATTCTACCAGATATACAAAAAGGAGCTGATTCCATTCCTTCTGAAACTATTCCAAATAATACAAAAAGACAGAATTCTTCCCAAATCATACAAAAAGACGGAATCCTTACCAAATCATTTTATGAGACCAACATCATCCTGATACCAAAACCGGGCAGAGACTCAGCAACAACCAAAAAGACTTCAGGCCAACATCCATGATGAACATAGATGCAAAAATCTTCGATAAAATACTGGCAAACCGATTGCAACAGCACATCAAAAAGCTTATCGATCAAGTAGGCTTCATCCCGGGGGTGCAAGGCTGTTTCAACATACGCAAGTCTATAAATGTAATTCACCACATAAACAGAACCAAAGACAAAAACCACATGATTATCTCAATAGATGCAGAGAGGGCCTTTGACAAAATTCAACAGACCTTTATGCTAAAAACTCTCAATCAACTAGGTATCGAAGGAACATATCTCAAAATAATAAAAGCTATTTACAACAAACCTACAGCCAATATCATAATGAATGGGCAAAAACTGGAAGCATTCCCTTTGAAATCTGGCACTAGACAAGGATACCCTCTCTCACCACTCTTATTCAATATAGCATTGGAAGTTCTAGCCAGAGCAATTAGGCAAGAAAAAAAAATAAAGGGTATTCAATTAGGAAAGGAGGAAGTCAAATTGTCTCTATTTGCAGATGACATGATTGTATATTTAGAAGACCCTATCATCTCAGCCCAAAATCTCCTTAAACTGATACGCAACTTCAGCAAAGTCTCAGGATACAAAATCAATGTGCAGAAATCACAAGCGTTCCTATACACCAAGAACAGACTAACAGAGAGCCAAATCATGAGCGAACTCCCATTCACAACTGCTACAAAGAGAATAAAATACCTAGGAATACAAATAATAAAGGATGTAAAGGACTTCTTCAAGGAGAAATACAAACCACTGCTCAAGAAAATAACAGAGAACACAAACAGATGGAAAAACATTCCATGCTCATGGTTTGGAAGAAGCAATATCATTAAAATGGCCATACTGCCCAAAGTAATTTGTAGATTCAATGCTATCCCCATCAAGCTACCAATGACCTTCTTCACAGAACTGGAAAAAAACACTTTAAACTTCATATGAAACCAAAGGAGAGCCCGCATAGCCAAGACAATCCTCAGCAAAAAGAACAAAACCAGAGGCATCACACTACCTGATTTCAAACTGTAATACAAGGCTACAGTAATCAAAACAGCATGGTACTGGTACCAAAACAGAGATATATAGACCAATGGAACAGAACAGAGGCCTCATAGGCCAACGCCGTATATCTACAACCATCTGATCTTTGACAACCCTGACAAAAACAAGCAATGGGGAAAGGATTCCCTGTTTAATAAAAGGTGTTGGGAAAACTGGCTAGCAGTGTACAGAAACTGGACCCCTTCCTGACACCCTAACTAAAATTAATTCCAGATGAATTAAAGATCTAAACATAAGACCTAACACCATAAAAACCCTAGAAGAAAACCTAGGCAAAACTATTCAGGACATAAGCATAGGCAAGGACTTCATGACTAAAACACAAGGACTTCATGACTAAAACAAAAGCCAACATAGACAAATGGGATCTGATTAAACTCCAGAGCTTCGGTACAGCAAAAGAAACAATCATTAGAGCAAATCAGCAACCAACAGAATGGCAAAAAATTTTTGCAATCTACCCATCTGACAAAGGGCTAATATCCAGAATCTACAAAGAACTAAAACAGATTTACAGGAAAAAAACAAACAAACCCATCCAAAAGTGGGCAAAGGATATGAACAGACACTTTTGAAAAGAAGACATATATGAGACCAACAAACACATGAAAAAACATGCATCATCACCGATTATTAGAGAAATGCAAATCAAAACCACATTGAGATACCACCTCACGCCAGTTAGAATGGTGATCATTAAAAAATCTGGAGACAACAGATGCTGGAGAGGATGTGGAGACATAGGAACACTTTTACACTGTTGGTGGGGGTGTAAACTAGTTCACCCATTGTGGAAGACAGCGTGGTGATTCCTCAAGGACCTGGAAATAGAAATTCCATTTGACCCAGCAATCCCATTACTGGGTATATATCCAAAGGATTATAAATTGTTTATTATAAAGACACATGCACACATGTTCATGGTAGCACTGTTTACAATAGCAAAGACCTGGAACCAACCCAAATGCCCATCAACAATAGACTGGACAAGGAAAATGTGGCATATATACAATGTGGAATACTATGCAGCCATAAAAAATGATGAGTTCGTGTCCTTTGTAGGGACATGGATGAATCTGGAAACCATCATTCTCAGCAAACTGACACAAGAACAGAAAATCAAGCACAGCATGTTCTCACTTATAGGCAGATGTTGAACAATGAGAACACAGGGATACAGGGAAGGGAGCATCACACACTGGGGTCTGCTGCTGGGGACAAGGGAGGGACAGCAGTGGGGTGAGTAGGCTGGGGAGGGATAACGTGGAGAAAAATGCCAGATGTAGGTGACGGTGGGGATGGAGGCAGCAAACCACATTGCCATGTGTGTACCTATGCAACAATCCTGCATGATCTGCACATGTACCCTAGAACCTAAAGTACAATAAAAAAGTAAGAAAGAAAAAGAAAACAATTTACATACTTCATGCATATTCTGCTTAGTTTCTGAATTTGTTGAGACTCTTTTGGTTAATAAGTAACAGAAAAAACAACTTGTATTATGAAAACAAAAATGAGGAGAGATTACTTTGAAGGCTATAGCGTACCTCCCAGAACCAAAGCCTTTTGAATGCAACTGTGCCTCACTGGAGAGTGGAGCTCATAACTGGAAGGTTGCAAGGAAGCTCAGCCCTCTTCTGCCTCCTCCCATCGCTGCTTCCCTGGCAGGCCTGTTCCTTCTTCCTGTGCAGGTTGGCTTTCTGGGTCCTCAGTTCCCACAGTGAAGCCCAGATCTACATGCTTCATGTTACCGTTTTTAGGACCCGGAAAGTTTTTTTCCTCTATCTTTCTCTTAATTTCATTACTCAGTCCCCACCTCCCAGTGAGGAAAGAAAACTTGTTTGGGTCAGTTCAAGTCAGGTGTACCATTGGTCCAGTCAACTGTGGGCTGCAGAGAAGAGGGATAGAGTAATGGATCCCTGATAGGATCTGGAATTCTACTCCAAAGAAGGAGACTGAGAGAGAGCTGGACAGATATTCCAAATGGCCCCTGGTGCATGTTCAAAACTCTTTTTTCTAGAAACTAGTGAATTCTTATTTATGGATTCAAAGAAATCAAGATTCTGCATGTGCCCAAAATGACTTTGAGTATTAAATTCAAAGAGATAGTTTTTCTCAATTAAAAAAAAAAAAGACAAAAACACTGTGGCTTGTGGGCAGTTGAAGAACCTCTTAGAAATGTCACATTTCTTTCTACAATATTCTGAGCTGGAAACAGAAATGCAGGGAAAGAAACAAAAGTGAAAACAAACCCAACACCAATAAATATGTAATGTGAGGTGATCAGCAACACGAAGGATCAAGACTATTTGATAACCAAACACCAAAGAGAGGTGACCTTAGGCATACCTTGGAACATAAAAATCTTGCTTTGCAGGATGGCTTTATTTTCTGTGTTAAATCTAATCAAAGTGTTTGCAGTATTGTGTGGCTTGGGTGTGGTGGTAGAAGCCTGGGGTGAGTCACAATGATGACCAATTGTGGTTTCTTTTTCTCTATAGTGAAGAAATGTGGTTTGCTCAGCATATCATCCCAGTCTAAATGCCTTCTGGATAGGTTACAGGAAATAACCTATTAATGGACAAAAGACAGGCTGAGGGAGAAAATGAAGACTAGGCCTGGATTTAGAAGACAATTTTTTGGGCAAGAGTGGGTAGGTTAGGATATATAGAAAGGGTAAGATAATGGAATCAAAGTTTTCTATATAACAAAAATATAAGAATTCTTATAATAGAAGTTGATTCCTATGAATGACTGTGTCTGGATACATAGCAGACAGAAATAGCACATTAAAATGTTAATCTAGCTTTGGTAAGTATTTGCAGCAAGCGGTTGGCTGTAGAGATATTTGGGCTGCTAAATTTCTATATAAAAAATTAATCCCATAAGATGATGTTTGTGAGTGGGAGAAAAATGAAAGTTAATGGAAAGCGGCAAGAGTTCAAAAATATAACTTGATTTCCAGAGATACACTTGCTTGTCTGAAAATGTAATTTTGTAGACTGGATGCAGTGGCTCACACCTGTAATCCCAGCACTTTGGGAGGTGGGTGGATCACTGAGGTCAGGAGTTCAAGACCAGCCTGGTCAACATGGTGAAACCCCATCTCTACTAAAAATAGAAAAATTAGCTGGGCGTAGTGGTGGGCACCTGTAATACAAGCTGCTCAGGAGCCTGAGGCAGGAGAATCACTTGAATTCAGGAGGCGGAGGTTGCAGTGAGCTGAGATCGCACCACTACACTCCAGCCTGGGCAATAGAGTGAGACTCTGTCTCAAACAAACAAAAAAAAACACCATGTAATTTTGTGACTCAGTTTTCTGTGTTGCCCCCAGGTCTGAGGGGCCATGATGAACTTGCACCTATCTCAGGACAGGAACACGGTAGTACTTTGGGTTTAGTAAGTTCACTACCATACACACATCATCCCAAATTTGGTTTCTTGTTGCCTAACAAATGTTAAAGTTATTTCAAGCAACCAGCCACTCTATCAACACATACACAAAAGAAATAAACCGCCCCCCCACCCAAAAAAAAGAAAGAAAATGAAAAATGGAAGAAGTTCTTATTTTTGGGAATGAGCACATCAGCATGAATTCTGGCTGCCAGCTCAGGTATGTGGGTCTGGATTAGAGCTTTCCTGGGGTACTGCTCAGCTCTGGCTCATTTTATGATCTAGAGAATGTCTGGAATGTGGGTTGAATGGCAACAGATCTGGAACATTCACCGACTAGACAGGAGGTTGCTTCTAACTGGAGATCCAACCAAAAATGCTTTGCCCCTGTCCAAAGAACATTCAGAGGTTTTGAAATTTTTAACTATTAATAATAAATGCAATTTAATAATTGCAACCAGCATTTATTGCACAATTATCATACATGAGGCACTATGTCAAGTGCTTTAATACACTGCCTTATTCCATTGTCAGAATAACCCTAGGATGTGGATATTCAGCTTTACCATCCACAGGTAGCAGGTAAGATAACTGATACTCAGAGTGATTAAGTAATATGCTTGAGGTATGCGGTCCATAAGTGACAGGGCTGGGATTTAAACATAGCTGTATGGATCTAAAACTTTTATGTTTTACCCACTATGTTGTACTGCCAAAATATGGCAGTCTCCAGCAAATGTGATATGATATTTACTTGGGTGTGTTTTTTTCTTTCTTTCTTTAAATTAAAAAAAAAAATTTTTTTTTTAAAATGGGGTTTCTCCATGTTGGTCAGGCTGGTCTCGAACTTCTGACTTCAGGTGATCTGCCCACCTCGGCCTCCCAAAGTGCTGGGATTACAGGCATGAGCCACAGGGCCCAGCCTCTTTTTTTTTCTTTTTTTTTTTGAGATGGAGTCTCACTCTGTCACCCAGGCTGGAGTGCAGCTCTGTTATCTTGGCTCTCTGCAGCCTCCGCCTCCCTGGTTCAAGCGATTCACTGCCTCAGCCTCCTGAGTAGTTGGGATTACAGGCATGAGCCACCAGGCCCAGCTAGTTTTTTGTTTTTAGTAGAGATAGGGTTTCATCATGTTGGTCAGGCTAGTCTTGAACTCCTGACCTCGTGATCTTCCCACCTCTGCTGCCTGCCTCAGGCCTCCCCAAGCACTGGGATTACAGGCATAAGCCACCACACCTGGCCTTACCTGGGTGTTTCTTTGAGTCTGTTATTTACTTCTTTATAGGAATACTGTTTCAAGTATATATTTATATACAAATCGATTCCTAGGTAGAACAGCCCATTGGTGGAACAGCCAGAACACACACAATATTTGTGGAATAAATTCTCTATCTTCTATAGGTACAGTATGTGGTGTTCCAAAATCATTACAATAATAACATCAAAGGTTTCTGATCACAGATCACATAACAGATATAATGAAAAAGGTTGAAGTGTTGCAAGAATTACCAAAATGTGGCACAGAGACATGAATTGAACACATGCTGTGATGCTGATGGTTGCCACAAGCCTTCATTTTGTAAAAAAAAAAAAAAAAAAAAAAAAAAAACCACAATATCTGTGAAGTGCTATAAAGCAAGAGCAAAAAAATGAGGTATTCCTGTATTTACTTGTCTGTCTCTTGTAATTGTAAAGTTCTTTACTGTAAGACATCTCCATAACAGGCATCTGTTACTGAGTAAATAAACGACTAAATGATTACCTATGTGCAGACGATAATGTAACAAAAGCTATTTATTTATTTATTTTTAGTTTATTTATTTTTTTCTTGAGACAGAGTCTCACTCTGTTGCCCAGGCTGGAGTGCAGTGGTGCAATCTTGGCTCACTGCAACCTTTGCCTCCCAGGTTCAAGGGATTCTTGTGTCTCAGCCTCCCAAGTAGCTGGGATTACAGGCGCATGCCACTACAACCAGCTAGTTTTTTGTATTTTTAGTAGAGACGGGGTTTCACCATGTTGCCCAGGCTGGTCACAAACTCCTGAGCTCAGGCAATCTGCCCGCCTCAGCCTCCCAAAGTGCTAGGATTACAGGTGTGAGCTACTGCACCTGACCCCAAAGCTATCTATATTTAAAAGGAACTTCCCCAAATTAGTAAATGCTTGTCCATGATATCAAAGTTCCAATAACTCTTCACTGTATACAAGGGAAAGTGAAGCACCAGGGGCTTCAACTTCTTTGAAATTCTTCTTTTACTTATAGTCATTAATGCATTGCTTAGCAATTGTTCTGCTTATGTGAATTCTGACTCTTAAACTAGGCCTAAACTGTCAGTCCCTGGAGGGCAGGGAATGCATCTTTTTAGTCTCTAAATCTACCTTCTACTAGTCTTTTCACAGCGCTTTACATAGGATGTCTCAAGAAATACATAACCGGTTTAAACTCAACTTTTAAATACTTTGTTGGAAAATACCTCAAACTCTAATGCCACCAAGTCAGTGGAAACCATTCCAGAGTGTGAATAAAGTACTTCCGGGATCTAAAACCTTGAATCTGGGACATGTAGGCTCCCTAGTAAGAAAATCATTCTAGTTCTTGGGGTGGAGTCCAGGAAGGAGGAGCTGCCTGTCACCTCACCCCTACAGCTTTTGTGTTGGTTTAAACTGCTGTAGTGTCATGGTCACAATCATGAGAATATCTTGTTTTCAGACTTATGGCAAACTTTCCCTCCTTTCTGAATGTAACTGATACCAACAATCATTTTCTTTTTCCTGGGTGGACATAGTCCCAATATCTAAGTTGTTTCATTTGTATGGATAAATTCCTTCAGTGCTGCCTGTTTGTTGAAATACTAGATATACAGTAAGTAGAATCCTTTAAGAGGAAATGCTTTTAAATCCTCTTCTTCCCCCTCCCCCCTCCATCAAAATTAAGAATGCTGCTAGCTTACCCTTTGAGGAAGAAGTCAGAATTCCTAAAATGAGGAGGTAGAGAGGAAACCAGAATTCTGTTCTGCCAGGCTCCATATAGCATAACAAATGTCTCCTTAAAATCTGCCTTCTGGCTGGGCGCGGTGGCTCATGCCTGTAATTCCAGCACTTTGGGAAGCTGCAGTTGGCTCATCAGGTGAGGTCAGTTCAAGACCAGTCTGACCAACATGGTGAAACCCCATCTCTACTTAAGAATAAATAAATAAATAAATAAATAAATAAATAAATAAATAAGTTAGCTGGGTGTGGTGACGCGCCTGTAGTCCCAGTCACTCAGGAGACTGAGGCGGGAGGCTGCAGTGAGCCGAGATCGCGCCACCGCACTCCAGCCTGGGCGAAAGAACGACACCGAGACTCCAAAACAAAACAAATCTGCTTTATCTCTCTTTAATTGTCTAAACCCCAACCCTGCAGACAGCGCTGAGCCCAAGTCCCAAAATAATGCTGCTATTGCAGGGTAGCAAACAGGTTTTCTGTCAGGCCCGACGGTGAACCAGCAACTGCAGGCTGACAGTCTCTCACAGGAGCGTGTCCTAGTAGGGCTTGTTAAATTTCACTTCCAGCCCCAAACCAGGAAGTGCTGTTGAAGATGAGCCCAAGACCAAAGCAATCTAGCTTCAGAAACAAAACCCGCCAGACTGTAGAAAGACTATAACCGTTTAATAACGGTTTAAATTTGGGACTGTTCTCCGGTTTGCATTGGCATCTAGGATCTCCTCCCCATAAAATGTATTAAAATTCCAAATTGCCAAAAAACAAAGTAAAATCATATAAAACATACACAGGCGCGTGCACTCACTTAAACACTCACACACAGACCAATTGTTTTTATGATCCGCTTCCTTATCTAGACAGTCCAGGCTTGAGCCAGATTTGAGTTGGTAAACTGTCAGCTAAAGCAGGGCGGAATGCAGAAAGAGTATCTGCTTCTCCGGATTCTTGGGAGGAAGGTCGAAGCGTAGACGGGCCACGCCCGGGTCCCGCTCTCTCGTTGCACAACTGCAAGATCCATCTGGGTGTCGAAGGAGGAACGCGGTAACCTCCAACCCCTTCTTTCTGACCAACCCGGACTCGAGCAGTGCTGGGCCCGGGGAGGGTTACCCGTTGAGGACCCGGGCGGAGGGTGTTAAGTTACGGGGCAGGAGCCCGGGTCCAGCCGCGGGCAGGAAGGGGGGGGCCCAAAGGGGCGAGGGGAACCCGGGTGCGGGCCTGGGGTGGGGTCGGAAAAGCTGTCTCACCGCGCGCTCCCGGGCCCTCCGCTCCCTCCCTCCCTCGCTGGCCTCCCCGCCACTCTCCGCGGCGCCTTCCCGGAGGCAGCGCCCGCAGCGGCCTCGCCATGTCCCAGCCCGGCCAGAAGCCCGCCGCCTCCCCGCGGCCCGGGCGCGCTGCCGCCCGCCGCACCCAGGAGGTGAGTGGAGCTCCTGTCGGCGCCGCGGGGCTGGGAGACTGGGGACCAGGTCTCGGAGCTGTGGCCGCCTTCCAGGGGCGTTGCCGGGCTGGCAGATCTGCCGCCCCCGGCACCCCGGCGGGGCAGGAAGAGGGACAGGGAGAGGGCTCCGAGCTCGGCCGCTGCTGGGCAGGTGGCTGGAGGTGGCCGCGATTTCCCGGCCGGCTCAAGAGCGCTGGGCGTGGCGTTGGCCCGGTATAGTGGGTGGGGGGCGCGTCGAGAAAAGTTAGCTGGTGAGACGTGGTGAATGAGGATGAGGATGAAAGGGGAATGAGCTTCACTCAGGACCCCCGAGTGAGTGGGGTGGTTTCACTGGACAGCGGGATCTAGTCTTCCACGCTAGTGCCCGGCCGCAGGGCGCGGCTGCCTGGAGACGCAGAGCCTCTTCCCTAACCAGCACGGAGCCAAATTGGGAGGGTGGGGCGGGGAGGGGCGCTGGGGGCGGGGCCTGCGACTGGCCCCGCCCCAAGGTTCTGCCCACCTGGAGGCCCGGAGCCTCTTCACTAACCAGCCCCGAGCCAAATCGGGCGGGCGGGGCGGGACCTGCTATTGGCCCCTCCCCCAGGGTTCTGCCCACCTGGAGATCCGGAGCCTCTTCCCTAACCAGCCCCGAGCCAAATCGGGCGGGCGGGGCGGGGAGGGCTGCTGCAGGGCTGGGCCTGCGACTGGCCCCGCCCCCAGGGTTCTGCCCACCTGGCAGCAGCGGGGTGAGCCGAGCTCAGTGCCAGCCGAGTCCCGTCCAGGCGTAGTGCGAGCCCGGCCTCCCCAGTACAGCACCCCGAGTCCTCGCCGGGTCCCCCGCCGTGCGGATTGGAGCCAGCCGGTTGTCGCCATGGCATTCGCCAGCTGGTGGTACAAGACGGTAAATAGGAGCGGTTGTGCCTGAACAAGACCGGGAAGGGAGGGTGTTGGAAGGGAGTGTGTTGGCTTTGCCCTTCTGGGCGTGCGGACGAAGCGTTGTCCGAGGTTTGGCGGAGCAGGGTTGTGGACTGGGTGCGACCTCCTCACAGACCGTCAGGTTAGGCTCCGGGAAAGTCCGGGGACTCACCCTCTTGTGGTATCTGCGAGCGCGCCCGAGCGTGCGCGGCGCGTGCACCTCTCTCGCCCTGGTACCAGCGGGATGGAACTGGAATTGTTGCTGGAGGAATTCTGTCTAGGAGGTGGATTCCTCAATGAACTCGGAGGCAGCTCATACGAGCTTATATCTAGGGTTTGTTTTTAACCCCTAAGTAAACCTCAAAACTTTTAGAGGGAGGTTGTTGGACTTAATTTGCCAACGCAAAGGAGAGGCAGCTGCAATGTAAGTCAAGGAGAAAATCCCAAACACCAAGGCGCAGAAGCAACTGAGATCTGAGACCAAGACCCTTGGAGAGAGCGGTGGAGGAATCGGGGAGAGAAAGCGAGGAAGTGAGAGAGGGAGGGAGGGAGAGAGAGACAGCGCGCACGAAAGCGATCTGCTCTGCTTTTTATTGCTTTGGATGAGGGACAAGAACGTTCCATTTGTTTGGTGCGTTGAATGTCTGTCTTACCAATTAGGTGTGATATCCAGTCAAGTTGGCACTACTAGTGTTTTGGAACCAGGAAGAAGCATGATTTAACATTAGATTGCTGTCCAGACACACACACACACACACACACACACACACACACACACACACACAGACACACAAAGTTTTGTTGACAGTGAAAGCCAAAATGTTTGTGTCCCATTGATTTATGGTGAGAATTTAAAAATTAGTTGGGTATGTCTCTTTCTCTCTTAGCATGTGGTGTTGGAAAAAGCAAAGATGTTGGAATCAGACATTCTTTGGAGCTAGAAATCGTGTATAAGAATCAAGAAACTGTTACTTATCAGACAGTAGGCATTTATTGATTACTATGTGCCAGGCAGAATTATATCCACAAGTAGTGTTTTTCAAAATTATTTTTACTCTCCCTTTCTACATATATAGTATATATAATATTTACTACATATGGAGATAGGCTATATATGTGTAGTGTTTGTGTGTGTGTTTATAGTGTATGTGTGTGTATACACACACACACACACACACATACAATATACTATACAGGGTCTCTCTCACTATGTTGCCTAGGCTGGTCTAAAACTCCTGGTCTCAAGCAATCCTCCCACCTCAGCCTCCCAAAATGTTGCGATTACAGGCATGAGCCACTGCACTGGGCCTACAAGTGCTTTTTAAAGCCTCCACATACATTGTGGAGAACAAAGAGTTTTTCTCAAATGGAAATAAGTCAACCTTTTCAACCTGCTTTCACATCTGTAAAATAGAAGCGATATGCACTACATAAGTACTGGTGAGGACTAATTAAATTCAAAAACCAATGTGCCATATACATATACTTTTAAGAATTTGGAATTCCAATTTCTTTTGAGATATTTCTTTATGAATGTTTCCCAGTACATTTCCTGGACCTTTAAATGTAGCATTTTATTGATGTGCTAAGAGAAAAAGTTTGCTTTGAGTCATTATTGTCCTAAGGTTCTTATCAAAATGAACCATGTACATTATCTGCAAATATGAGTAGCAGTAGTTCAGAGTTGACATCACACTTCTCCTTCCACACTCATGATTCTCTAAAGGAAACTGCTGGGTTACTTGGATGAAAAGAGTTTAAATCCATGCTTTTAACCTTGTTTTGTTTAGTCATAGTCTGATGTTTTTGCTAAAACCTCTCTTAGAATCCAGTTTTGGTACTGTCATGAAAACTTTTTGCTAGTAGGAACTTCCTAGAACCAGCAACATGACTGTGATCAAGCTTTAACTATTCCCAGTAGAAATATAATGTGAGCCACATCTGCAGTTTTAGATTTCCAGGGAGCCACTTTAACAACAACATCATAAAGAGCAGGTGAAATTTGTGCTAATTGTATTTTACTTAACCTACTATAGCCCACATATTATTATTTCAACATGTAATCAGTGTATAAGCCATTAAGATATTTTACATTCTTTTTCATATTAATTCTTCAAAATCCAGTGTATATTTACACAAACAGCACGTCTCAATTCATACTTGCCACATTTCAAGAGTGTTCAGTAGCCACAAGTGGCTAGGGGCTATACTAATGGGCAGTATAGCTCTAGACCATGGGCTCCTAAACTTTTGTTTTTTCCTTTTGTGATAGGTAGGTGGTCAGAGACAATTTAGAGAATCAAATGGAATTTATGGACTGCTTTTCCACAACAAAAAATATAAATGTACACAAAATGCAGTTTCCAGTATACCTTCAGGGAGTTCAGAGATTTCCAAAAGATCACCCATAAATCCCCCAAAGGTCCATGGAGCCAGTATATATATATATATATATATATATATATATATATATAGTACCTATATACATATATACACACATGTACACACATATAATCCAATATAAATACATGTGCATATTTATATATAATACACACATGCATGTATAATACACATATAGACATATAGATTTATGTGTGTATATGTCTACAGATATAAATACAGATGTCTGTATATATACATCATGTATAATACATAATATAGATTCATATGTGCATATATCTACAGATATAAATACAGATGTCTGTATACAGACATCTCAGAATACCTCAGGTAAATCCTATAATTAAAATATCTTTGTGGAATCTTTTAAGTACTGAAAAAGCTTATAAATGATCTAACTTTCAAAATTTAGGCAGAATAAGATAAAATAATTAAAAGTCATACCTAAGATGTGTTTAGTAGCATGCCACCTATAAAGCTAGTCAGTGAAACATTACAGTGTATATTTCCACATTGAATGCCATCAATTGTATTGACTTTATCTTCTGAAGAATTATGTAGTTGTAGTACACACACACACACACACACACACACACACAACTTTGAAAAGCTAGATTTGAAGAACATCTTATGAGCAATGTAATGATCAAGCATGAAAGAAGGTAAATTTGGCCCACACCAGTAATCACATTCCTGAATCACAAGTTGATTCTATTAGACTATGTTAATTAAAGGTGTTTCTTACCCTAATTAGATCCATAGACCTAGTGACAGCATGATCAAGGAGCACAGTCATTTGGGAGGCCCCGTCATTGCAGCCAGCCTGGGAAGAGTGTTGCAAGCCTCCCATGACAGGACAGATCACTTGCTCATAGTGAATTTTAGGACTAAGGAAGGCAAATAATAGGGCCTGCAAAAAAGGCAGACTTTAGGGTAATGAAAACATAGAGGTCAAATACAGCCTTTCTCTTTCACCTGACAATCTTTGAATTAGTTTGCTCACACTGTGTATAAGCCTTTTAAACTAAGAGTAGCATCTGATAATACTTTTCTTTAATCAGTTTTGGCACTTCCCAGAAAGTTAATTATATTCTACAAGTGCTTTTTAAAGAAAGCTATAGCCCTCTGGGGGTGGGAACAGTGGGTGGTCATGTCAGCTTCCAAGGCGGATAGGTGGGTAATTAGTTCTGACTAGATTGTCTCAGCAGATACAAGAATACTCTAAGTAGACCATCATTTTTCCCCCTTGAGACATATTAAAGATGAAAATAATACTAACAGGTACTAAAGTTCTGTTCTTTAAGTTCTCTCATTTTCTTTTCATGAAAACATACCCAGAAAGCTTTACAGCTGTCATAAGTGGGGGTGGGGGAGAGTATATCAGATGTCTACCAGTTAAGAAAAATGCAAGAACAACTCCATCCAATAAACACTGTTTATGTAAGTTATCTTCTCAGATGGACAAGTCAGTTAACTCAGGAAGAAAAAGGTCTAAAGTCATAGTTTCTTAAAAATGTATGGAGTTTGTTTCGACTGTAGAAAGCTCATAGAACATAAGAATACATTTGCTAAAGGTCAGAGATGTTCACAGTTGTTTTTGTCCACCTGCTGTGTGTCAGTTTTGTGACACAGAGTGCAGTGGACACACACATACACACACACAATTGTGTGGTGGTCTGTGCCTGGCCTCCTCTTGCATTTCATTCTCATGAGGACTGCTATGGCAACAAAGTAGCTTTTTAAATTCTCATATACCCACTTTGACTGAGGAAAAATTCATCAAGCCTTACTTCAGGTGAATCCTAGGAGCTAATCTGTGACAGGCAAGAGATGCCACCTCTGAAAACTGGACACAAAGAGCACGTACCTTTACAGTGTCATCTTCACTAAAATCTTAAAATGTTAGAAAAAAATGAACACTTGGGGTTCAATAAGACATAGGGATTTCAGAATTACAGCTATGCAGTTAATGCTTAATACATAGTAATCATTAGTACACAGAACATAAGAGTATAATGACCTCTTCATACACCAATCATTGGTGTCGATAATTGTCAGCATTGTGCCAATCTTATTTTATGTGTTAACCTTCACAGCTACCAGCACACACACACACACACATACACACCCTTTCAACATATTTTAAGCATGGGAATTGCAAATATAAGTGTCATCCTTGTAACTAAATTGCTGTAGTTTGTTGGGAAAATGAATTTTTTAACTCCCATGGAGTTTATCTCCTTAAGTATAATATGAAGATGTGAAAATAATATATAATACACAGTCATGAGAAAGATAAAGTACTAAACAAAAGCTTTATCAGATGAACCTTAGAAGGTTCATTTGTACTTTAGGGAAAGTAAAATACTAAATTCATCTGTTCTAATATTTACAGCCTTAGAACATGAAACCCTCAAACCTTTGCTCACTGGCTTCTAGTTCCCCACAGTCAGATTGCTGCCAGGGAAAAAGAAGGGAGTGTAATAATTTTAATTGTATTCTTAAAATGAATGAGGCCATGGGCCAGGCTCCTCACTAATGTCAGCTCTTTTCATAAATTTGCCACCTGGGATAGATACCATTACTGAAAAATTAAATTATCTTCCCAAGGTCATGGTCACATAGCCTTACAAATCTATGCTCTTTCTGCCCTATCACAGTCAACTAAGAGACCGAAATGACCCTGAGTATTTAAAACAAAGGGAATGTAACAGGGAATTGGTTACCCAGGTAACAGAAAAGGCTGGGAAGCCATCAGGAGAGGGTGAGGCAACCCAGAGGTTAAAAATTACAGGAAGCTGCTACAACCCTAGTCTAGCTGGACACTGGGAGGACAAGGGTCACCTTGCAGAAGCTGGAACCACAGCTGACCTGTCCTGCAGGAGGTACTACTGGAGGAGGAGGGGGTGGGGCAAAGGGAATACCACCCGCCTGCCATCTCTAGTCTCCTGGGAGTACCTGCTGTTGGCTAAACACCAACTTGAGGCCATCCATCAAGAGAATTGCAGCCAGCGGAGTTCCACTGCAATTTGAACAGAGCAGAAGTGGAACAAAGAATCCACCTGAAGGCAGACGCTCCTAGGATCTGCACCCAGGGAGACTGTTCTGAAACAAAACCAACTTTACGGAAGCTTTGGTCCTTCTGCTTGTTTGCAGAATCATCTTGCTTTAGCAACTAGAACACATATACAGATGTTAAGGTATTTTTGTGGGAAATACCTATTTGCACATTGTCTCTTAATTTTTCAAGCTACTTTCTTGGCCTCTTTCATTTTTGTCTAGCTTCCTGATCTGAAAAGAGCAAAAGTACTTCTCAGAGAATGTTTATAGGTTTGAGGAAACATGGTCATTCAATCGAGAATGATTTGCTGTGGTCCTACCAATATTAGGGAAAAAAGGATATAATTTATCCTGTGATTAGGAAGGCAATATGTAAGTTTATAAAGTCATCAGTAAGCAAGAGAGTGTACAATAGAGTGCTAATTTGTTTGCTTTACTGAGAAAATAGAGATTAATGTGCAAATATGAAAATATGATGCTTCATTAGTAGGGCAAAGCTCAGAGTTAGGAAACACTTGTGTGGACATGGGGCACTGTGCTACTTCACTGAGCAATCAAAGTTTATCCAGGAGGAACCCACAGACGCCCCAGTCTGCCTGACCCTGGGAACCTCCCCACAGGTGCCGACTCAGTGGGATGGTTTGAGGAGCAGAACCTTCCACTTCCTATCATGGTGCCCACAAATCTTCCCCCAAAACCAGTGGTTCTCAGTCCTGGCTGTATATTAGAATCAGCTGGAGAATTTTAGAAAAATTTATCCATGCCCAGGCCCCATTCTATTCAAACTAAATCTAAATCCCTGTGCCCTGGCACAACTGTTTCTAAAAGCTTCCCAGGTGCTTGTGACAGGCACTGGAGGATGCGACCCACTGCTAACATGAAGGCTTTGTGATCCTCGGGCGCCCCTGGAACAGGCCTTTCTCAGTGTGTGTAATGGTAGAGAACTGAGTTTCATGCACTCTGAGAGTCCAGAGGGTACCAAGATAACCTTTTATTGCCCCATGATTTTTTCCACAGCTGTCCCTGGACATGCAAATACTATCTCGATGAAATTGTCACCAAATTGAAGAAGGAAAATTTTTAACTTTTCAAATAAGTCACCCACTAAAGCATATGATACAAAATTTTTTAGAATATTCACAGAGCAGTCACAACCATCACCACAATTTTACTTTAGAATGTTTTCCTTTCCTCCTAAAAGAAGACCCATTAAATAAATAAATAAATAAATAAACAGCATTTCAGAAGCACACTAGCATTTGGTATTCTTTTCACAACTGGACTTACACTGGCAAGGGCTGCTTTTCTGTCTTCTTGCTTTTTTTTTTTTTTTTTTTTTTTTTTTTTTTCTGAGGCAGAGTCTCACTCTGTTGCCCAGGCTGGAGGTGATCTCTGCTCACCAGAACCTCTGCCTCCCAGTTCAAGCGATTCTCCTGCCTCAGCCTTTCCAGTAGCTGGGACTACAGGCGCGCGCCATCATGCTTGGCTAATTTTTTTGTATTTTTAGTAGAGACCAGGTTTCACTATGTTGGCCAGGCTGATGTCAAACTCTTCACCTCGTGATGCCCCCGTCCTGGCCTCCCAAAGTGCTGGGATTTCAGGTGTGAGCTATTGCGTCCAGCTTTCTTGCTTCTTTTATATGTGAAGAAGTTTCTTTGATTTTTTTTTTTTTTTTTTGAGACGGAGTTTCCCTCTTGTTGCCCAGGCTGTGGTGTGATCTCGGCTCACCACAACCTCTGCCTCCTGAGTTCAAGCGATTCTCCTGCCTCAGCCTCCCAAGTAGCTGGGATTACAGGCATGTGCCACCATGCCCAGCTAGTTTCTCTCATTTTTATCTTGTTTTGTGTGACGTGTTTCCTTGGCTGTCTATGTATCTGTGTGTATCTGGGTAACAACAGGGCGGGTGCCCAAATGTGGCAAAGAAGCCCTGAGCTGGATGATAGCTCAGGCTCTGAGCCTTATTGCACTTAGCTCTTGTTGATTTTTTTTTCAGATTTATGGGTTTGCTATGGCAGATTTTAAACATATAGAGGCTGTCACCTAGAATGAGGACAAAGGACAGTTCTATTTGCCAATTATGTGATAAAAATGAGAGTGAAAACAGTTTGGAAAATTATTCCTTCTTGAGTGAAGACAGCAAAGCCCTTTATGTGGTTTTTGTCCCTGGCTCTGAGCTTCTGTAGCACATACCACGTTCATCTTAGCCCCCAGGTAGTCTCCTGTCTTCTACAGCCTTGTCCTCCCAATGACATTCTTTATGGTGGCATCCTATCCTGCTCTTCCCGTCTTTGGCCTCTGCTCTAGCTGCCAATACAGGACAGAATTTGTAAGTATTGTGTGTTCAGTTCATTTATAAAACAAGTTTTAGAATAGGAAGATTTTCTGTCTTGTTATTTTTTGTGCCTTTTGTTTTTTTTTTCATTCCAGAGCACTGGCTTGCTCTAAAGACTTTCTTGATGATAATCCTAAGATCCCAGTTAGCTTTTCACTAGATCCAAAGTAGCCTAGTCTCTGACCCACATAATCCGGAGTGATATGACCATGGAGAGCATCACTGTTCAGATCTTCAGTTTCCTTATCCATGAACCAAGGCCACAGTGGGTACTCCCTAGAGTTGCTATGTGGAGCAAAGAAGACCACATAGGCGATGCCTGGCACTAGGCCGAACACAGAGCAGATGCTTAGGAGATGTTAATTTCTTTTCTCTAATTGGTTTTGTGGTTCAGTTCTCTTCTCCCAGCTGTCACTCCTGCCCTGTTCCCTGCTCGTCTCACTCTCCTCAATCCAGCAGTTACACGTCAGCAGAGTTTTCTCTCTTCACTCGTTAGAAAGACTCCTGCAGATTCCTGAGCTGGATCAAATTTGACATATGTCACCCCCAAGTATTTCATTCCATCCTCTCAATTATGTGAAGTACTCAATTACTTCATGAATCTCTCTCAGTGAAAAGATACAATTGATTTTACATTATTAACAGACTGCTGAATATTAATAAGTTCCAAGAAAAGATCAGGGCAATGGTTACTTGATACAGTTGTTATTTACTGGAAATTCTTGTTAATTCTCTTAGGGTGATAATGGTATTGGGTATATACCAATACCATTTGGGGAAATGTGCTCAAGTTTAAGGAGATGCATGGTGAAAAGTTTAGGGTTAAAATTTCAGGATGTCTGCAATTTACTTTCTAATACAGGTATGTAAAGACGTGTAGGGCCCACTTGTTTCTCTCTCTCTCTTTCATGCAAACAGGGCAAAATATGGCAACAACGTTAATAGTTGTTGAAATCTGAGTAGGGAAATTATGGGCATTTGTTGTATTATTCTTTCAACTTTTCTCTCTGTTGGATATTTTTTTATAATAAAAAGCTGGGCTTAAAATAGAAACTGGACTGGGCATGGTGGCTCATGCCTGTAACCCCAAAGCTTTGGGAGGCCGAGGCGGGCGGATCACCTGACGTCAGGAGTTCCCGACCAGCCTGAGCAACATGGTGAAACCCCATCCCTACTAAAAATACAAAAATTACCCAGGCATGGTGGAGCACACCTGTAATCCCAGCAACTCGGGAGGTTGAGGCATGAGAATAGCTTGAGCCCAGGAGGAGGTTGCAGTGACCCAAGATCATGACACTGCTCTTCAGGCTGGGCAACAGTGTGAGACTCGGTCTCAAAAAAATAAAAAATTGGAAGTGGAAAAATATAATCCATGAAGTTTTAAAAAAGTTGGCCTTGTATTATACGTGATTTTTATTGATGTCATTATACTTTTGCTTATTTTAACTAGCTTTCTATTGTGAGCAACGATTTCCTTTGAAGTCAAAAAGTAACAATGCTTATAATACATATTTTAAAAATTGTTATTATAATTCAACATTTTAAAAGGCATTCATTACTTATGTCCCGCCCAAACTGTTATTTGGAGCCTGCATAATTTTGAGAGGTTTTAAACATATCAATAGAAGCAAGTAATGGATAATGTTAGTTAATCTAGATGTCTACAAGGAAATCCCTTTTGAATTATCATTAGGAAACAATTTAAAGCATTTTTAAAAAATAAATCTATATCCCTGTATTTTAAGGGAGAAAAGGCTATACGTGTATTTACTGTGGGGTAATAAATTATGATACATATTTGCCACAAAGCAGAAAGCAGAGTGAGACCCTGTGGAGAGCTTGGAACCTTGTACCAAACAAGAACAAGTCATCTTTCAAAGTTTTCTCAATTGTAAAATGGAATAATTACACCTCCTGACAAGTAAACGAGGCACTCAAAACAGTAAACACCCAATAAAACAGTGGCTATTATTGTTATTACTTACATTATGTAATCTGAAGAAATATGAATTACAGATAATTGAATGTGATATCATGGTTCTAAAATTACCAGTTCTGGAAGGTTTGGTAATCTCTGTCTTTGTAGAATGTTTTTTAGAGATGTTTGAATAAAATTTTAGACAACTTTTCTTAGAGATGTTTAAATAAAATTTTAGACAAATATTTTTAGGGATGTTTAAATAAAATCTTAGACAAATTTAACAGAGCTTATTCGAGCAAAGGATGATTTACGAGTTGGCCAGTACTGAAAATCAAAAGTAGTTCAGAGAGCTTAGTACACTTCAGCAGCGAGAGCAGCAAGCTTTTATAGGTGAATGTGATTAAAGAAAATTTTATCTAATTCCATTTAACATGTTCTAATGGCAAACAACAGATTTTAGTCAGACAGCCTGCTTTGTGACTTTTTCCCATTTACTAGTTATGTTTCCTTGTAAACACCATCAAATCACTATTATTCTTAGTTTTCTCATTTATGAAACAACATGAGCCTCTTTTTTGTATCAAATGAGACTCTATATGGAAGTGCCTTGTGTATAATTATAAATTAAGATATTGCCATTATTATTATCATTCTTAATTCAAATAATTTCACTGACCTACATGTCCAGGTTATGATTCTTCTCTAGGGAACATAATAGCATTTTATATTTTGATTCAACTGATGGTGATTAGGATTGAATTCAATGGTGAACTTTTATTTTCTATTTGACTCTCTTTTCCCACTTTCTTGAACATCCCACAGTGTGCCAGAGACTAAGTAATTCTTTACACCCCCTATTCAGGAACATATAACTATTTTTTCATTTCTCAAAAAATTTCAGTAAAGTTATGGCTTATTTTATCACCAACACAAATGAATATTGTAAGCTACTTGAAGCTTTTATGCCCCATGTAAAAATATTTGCCTTTGGGAGAGGTTGATCAATGGATATAAAGACAGTTGGTTACAAGGAATAAGATCTGTTGCTCTACTGCACAGTAGAGTGACTATAGTTAACAGTAATGTATTATATACTTCAAAATAACTAGAAAACAGGATTTGAATGTTCTCACCACAAAGAAATGATAAATGTTTGAGGCAATAGATTTAGTAATTACCCTGATTTGATCACTACCCAATGTATAATTTCAAAACATCACCTTGTACTCCATAAATATGTACAAATTATGTGTTAATTAAAAATAAAATAAAACTTTTAAAAATTGCATTTATCCTCAGTTTCCTAGTAAGAAAAATAATTCTGTTTATAGATATAATGAAATCTTAAAGCCATAATACATAGAAGAAGTTTCAGGTATGGTCTTTGTCCTTGAGGTTTTATCTTTCTGCATTGGTGAATACATGGAAGAACTCTAGGGAATTCCCTTGGAGGACTCTTGAGTCCATGCTGCACTGAGCCTTAAATATGGCTTCAGATGAAACATGGTTCTTAGACATCTCATCTCCTTGATAAATGAGATATCTACCATGCTTAAAACTTAAGCTTAAAGTTCATGAGGCATTTTGTAGGAGACAAGATGCCACCTTAGCATCACCATCAGCTCTGCATCTAGTTAATCACAGACTGACCTTCTGAATCCCAAATGAATGTCTGTAGCATCCCTTGATTTTTGAAAGCCACCTAATTTGTGAATTACCACATTCTCAGGAAGAAGATTAAAGTGGTCCTTTTAAAAAAAAATAAAGGGGGGCCAGGCACAGTGGCTTACACCTGTAATCCCAGCACTTTGGGAGGTTGAGGCAGGTGGATCACAAGGTCAGGGGATCGAGACCATCCTTGTCAACATGGTGAAACCCCATCTCTACTAAAAATACAAAAATTACCTGGGTGTGGTGGCGCAGGCGTAGTCCCAGCTACTCGGGAGGCTGAGGCAGTAGAATCACTTGAACCAGGGAGTTGGAGGTTGCAGTGAGCGAAGATCGCGCCACTGCACTCCAGCCTGGCGACAGAGTGAGGCTCTGTCTCAAAAAAATCAAACAAACAAAAGAAGGGTATGCATTTAGCCTTTGGGGATTAAAGTTACTATCATCTGTGTCATTTTCCTTTATTAAGCATTATTTTTTACTTTTTTATAGCATGTCAGTGAAAAAACCAGTGAATTGCCTTCCAAACCGGGAGAAAAGAAAGGATCAGATGAGGTAATTTCTACAATACCGGACTTTCATTTTCTCTTGCTTTTAACTGTGAAGTCTGCCTTGAAATATTAAATAATGATGTAGCAAAGAGCTTCTACTTTGCTTCATATTAGTAAATTTAGATTTAACCAATATTTGATTCAAGAATATAAAGGGAAATTACTAAAAATAAATTAAGAACATGTTCTTGGGAACAGAGCCTGTATGAATGCTTTCCATTTAGAAGTAGGCCTTGGTTGCTTAAGGTGTTTTCCCTGTAGGAACTGGTCAATCCATATTGTTTTGTTGGTGAACAGGGCAAGTGTAGAAGGAAAAACAAATGCTGTGGTAGAAAGAAAAGTCTTTTTTTCTGACAGTAAGCCATGAAAGGAGGATAGAGACAGCCAGATTAACCAGTCATTCAGGTTCACAAACAAAAGGAAGAGATAACTATTTTTATTTGCACAGATTTTGTAGAAAACTAGTAAAACCAAATCTCCCCACCTTGAGATGGGTTTTCTTTGAGGCTGTGAGTTTCGTCTTTCACTGAATGACATCCCATTGTTTGTTTGCACTGTCCAGAATGACCTGCTTCTCTACAGAGGGGTCATGTGAAAGTTCTGCCCTTCCAAAGGGTATAGGATTTGCTTCCCTTTACCTGCTTTTTATGTGTTAAATCTTAATATAACTGGATGATATATCCATCTTCATCCACTAGAATTTGAGTCTTTTCTAACTTGTAAAGTTCATATAGCCAGGTTCTAAAAGGTATATGGAAATTTAGAAAGTATCAAGTGATCATTTTATTTGTCTCTATATTATCAACATTAATCAGGTATGGGTTTTTTGTTTTTTGTTTTTGAAATTTAATTCCTCTTTCGGCTTATTTTCTGCAGTTTCAAAATAGTTAATATATAAGGAGGCTGTGATAACTAGAACCTGCTATCCATTTTGTACTAAAGTGTATGTCTCCATTTTCTACCATTGTTTTCATTACCAGTACCCGTGAAAATGTAATTTAGATTGTTTCTTACCAAGCAAGTTTGTAGTGAATTTTTTATAGCCATGAAAGGCAAATGTTTTTTTAAAAAATAGAAAGTAGAAGTAAACATATTAAGATTTCATCCTGCTTACTGGTTAAATTATTAAAAGTTAAATTTCCATTTAAAAAACCCCCACAATTTTGGCCGGGCAAGGTGGCTCATGCTTGTAATCCCAGCAGTTTGGGAGACTGAGGTGGGTGGATTACCTGAGGTCAGGAGTTCAAGACCAGCCTGGCCAACACAGTGAAACCCTGTATCTATTAAAAATATAAAAATTAGCTGGATGTAGTGGCGGGTGCCTGTAATCTCAGCTTCTCGGGAGACTGAGGCAGAAGAATCTCTTGAAGCTGGGAGGTGGAGGTTGCGGTAAGCCGAGATTTTACCATTGCACTCCAGCCTGGGCAACAGAGCTAGACTCCATCTCAAAACAAACAAACAAAAAAACCAATTGCTTCCTTTTCCCAGCATGAAAATCTACCTAGTGTCATTTAACTCATTTATCAACCATACCCTTTAAATATATTTCCAGATAAGTTATATATCAAATTAATATTGAACAAATATTGAACATTCCTGACTGAAAACTGTAACGTTCCTTAATTCTCCAGACTAGTAAATAATGTTTTTGGATGTTATCCTCTATTAATGTTAATCTAGGTTATTTGCATTAAAAGGAAGTTTTCTGTTCCAATATGGTCAAGCAAAGCCAATAGTCATATGGTCATTCTGGCCAATTATAACTTGAAAACTTAAATATTACACCTTGGATGTACAGGCATTATTGGTATGTAACAACTGATGGCACACAGATAAGTCTTTATATAATGTCTGGATTATAATGCCTCTCATCTCCATATTTATTAAAGGTTTAGAAAGGAAAACACTGTTAAGAAGCCTTGTTATAAGAGGCAGACTTTACTTGATTTAAAAATTGAAAGAATGAACTTTTGCTTTAAAGAAGGAACAGGGGAATTTTTCTTCTCTTTATTGGCCATTCAAGCAATTCTGCCATTGTTTTATTATATTACTGGTAAATTCACATTCATGACTCCTGCCCTTGTGTCAGAGCCTGGACATATCAGTCGTTCAGCTCTGTCCCAACCAGCGGAAGCAAAGAGGATAGAGACCTTGCTTTGCCCCCATGGCTTAAATTACGGCTTTAGACAAAATAAATTTAACAGAATTTGTTTGAACAAAGAATAATTTGTGAATTTGGCAGCACTCAAAACTGGAAGAGGTTCCTAGAGCTCCTCTCTCTCCTTAAATTCTGCCTGTATGTATTTGCTAGGGTGGTCAAGCATGGGGGTGGGTGACTTGGTAGTCAAGGTATATTTCCAAAATGGTCTGCCTCAAAGGGCCTCATTCTTTATGTTATGTGTAAATAAGTCATTGATGAGATAGTGTGCCCTGGAGACAGTTCAAGGAAACTGTTGGAAATAGATGCTCGATGTCATAAAGAAAAATCAGCACTGATACAAAAGATTTTTCAGCAATGCAATTTTTACTTCCTGGACTGTAGGAAGGGTACTCTCACTAGCCATCTTACCCCAAGAGTACAATGAACAAAGGAAAAACAGACAAATCTATCTCTTATGCATTTGGGGTCCTCTTCTCTGCTGTGCCTTATCTTTGTTGGCTGGACCAGACCTCACAATCTAAACTAAAACCTGATTGGCTAACAACTTAAAACTTTTCTAAACAGGTATAAGCAATGGAGAACTTGGACATGCCTGTGAGCATGTCCAGCACAGATATCTTGGTTAAAGTACAAGGACATAGAATGTACTATGTTCTGTAAGCATGGCATCTCTAACACCTCCATAGGATAGGGCTTAACAAAGAGTCATTAGCACACTTATAATTTAACATGAAAGGAAACTTTAAAAAGGAACTTTTCTACTTCCCACAGAAACTATCCCACTTAGGCATATGTTAGCCTTTATGTTCATGATTATAAAACCATGAGCAATCTGAATTTGTTATCTGCCCTGCCTACCATCTGTAGTTTGCTGCCATCCCCTTTTCTTCTCAAAATTACCAGAGAAAGACTTCCTGAAACTGATTATTTCTCCCAAATACTTTCTTACTTGCTGCTCTGTTGAACAAAACATGAGATTAAGAAGCTTAGTTTGGATTTTAGTAATCCATTTTCAAACTGGCATGTACCTTCAAACGTTAAATAATGTATTGTCCCCAAGCATATGCAAATATAATGGTTAGTCCTCTGAGTACAAACCAGGGCCTTTGAAACAAAATCAGTTTGAAAATTTGCTTTCTGTCTTAGGGGTACTTCTTTACAGCTTTTTCTTCTTTTTATTACTCTGCTGCATTTCAATTAAAGATGCCAGAAAAGGGCACAGAGGACTTTGGGAGAGTATAACCAAAAGAAAAAATTGATGAGGGTTACGTGAGAACCACCATTACATAGCCATATATAAAAATACACGGAGTTGAATATAGCCATGTGAATTTCAGAGCTCTTTCTCCCTTGCTATTTGTCAATAGTTTTTACTTTTTTGGAATATGACCCCAACACAACCATTAAGTGATCCTAAGATACCTGCAGCAATTTTTTTTTTTTTTTTGAGATGGGGTCTTACTCTGTCACTCAGGCTGAAGTGCACTGCCATGATCATGACTCACTGCAGCCTTACCTCCCTAGGCTCATGTAATCCTCCCACCTCAGCCTTTCAAATAGCTGTGACTACAGGTGTGTGCCACCGTGCCCAGCTAATTTTTTCTATCTTTTGTAGACATGGAGTTTCATGTTGCCCAGGCTAGTCTTGAAGTCCTGGGCTCAAGTGATCCTCCTGCCTCAGTCTCCTAAAGTGTTAGGATTACAGGTGTAAGCCACGACACCCAGCTACCTGCAGCAATTTTAATAGGATGTTGCATCTAACATAGCATTTGTCATGCTACACTTGAAATACAAATACTTGAGGATAGGGTAACGTAAGCATCTATGAGAATTTATGTTTGCTTGTCTATACTAATTGTTATGAATTTTTCAATTCTTTCTCAGATGTAGAGAAATTATAGGATCAAAAGTTGTATGGACTAACAAGCCAAAGATAAAATAACTAGAGAGGAGGAAAACGAAAAATGAAAACACTTAACATCAGCAACTTTAAATACAATAAAACAAATACGTCTTTCCAAACCTGCAATCAAATCTATTTAAAGGGTGTAACTGACACATCTGGCCACACTGTGGGAGTGTGAATCTTTTAGCAACAAATTTCAGTGAAGTCCTGGGGAATGGAATTTAAATTATAAAATGGGGATGATCTCAGCCTATTTTAAAAGCTTCGAATTTAACAATGGGTGTATTTTTATGAGTAAAGAAAAGAAGACATAAATAAAAGAAAATGGAAATTATGCCTTAAAGGAAAAGATATTTGTAACATTTTCCTTACTTTATAATGGGATTGGTAGCATTCTTTTCATCAGTATTTACCCTTCCTCCTTCTAAAATGCATGAATTAAGTGTTGAATGACTCAAACATTTTTTAAACTTTTTTAAAATGAAGTTAGACTTTTTTTCATCACTAAAGTAATACATACTTGTGAAAACAGTATTACCCTGAGTCTTACCACTTAGTTATAACTACTGCTATAAAATTGTGTGTATATTCTTAAATTAATGTGATAATGTCATATATTTATAATTATTATATATGTCAATTTTTGTACTTTTTAATGATTGTGAAGCTAAAGTATAATCATTGAAAAAAAATTAGAAAGTACCAGAGAACTTAAAGAAAATAAACACCCTCATCTAGGATTCTAGTACCTAAAGAGGTGGGCACTATATACATCTTGGTGTATTTTCCTGCTTCTTTTTTCTGTGTGTGCATGTTGCATTTAGTTGAATGCTGCAGATGTTGATTTTTAGGCAGAGATAGCAAAGGAACATCATTAATAGGGCCTAGTCTGAAAATGATAATGTACTTTGTAATAGATAAATCTTTTTCAATTAAAAAAAAGACCCCTCAGTATGTACAGCATATAAGTATATAGGAAACCATTATTCAAGTAACTTAGCATCCAATATGGCATTTAATCTGTCATTATTTTGTGCTCTGTTTTTGAAAGGGGGAAAATTTACTTCTTATTCTGTAAGTAATTTGTGACAGTGTTCCCACAAGTGATTTAGCTGTCATTAGCAAGTTCTAGAAGAGTATTGCAGCAAACATTATTTTAACATTGTTTTATGTGTCATGACAAGAGTGGGGAGTTGATTGTGGCTGCACAAGCTCATGTCTCCGTGCCAAGAAAGGCCAAGCTGAAAAGCTGCATCGAGGCAGTCACAGCTGGCTCACCGGGAGATCCAGTCCCAAGTGGCCAGCACAGGACCACGCTTGGGAGGCTAAACTGACTCCGGGAAGTTACAAGATCTTTCAAACTGTGGTTTCCCCATTTTTTTTCATTTGAAATTTTTGTTTCATTGATTAGAGTATTTTCTAAGATTTTTTTCAGGGAGAAAGCACAGTGATGATTTTCTGAGTGTGTGTGAATGTAAGAATGTTTTCTCTTTGGTGACAGACAAAGTCAATCAATACAAAACTGTACAACATTCTTGGGTCACAGTTTTGTTTCATCAAAATTCTGTGTCTATTGCTTCACAGTTTTCTGGCTTTATGTGCTACAGAGATGTCTGAGGCAGCCTAATTGGCTTACTTTTTAGGAAGCTTATTTTTCTAGCCTTGGTGCAATATTTTATTTTTCTTTTATTCTTACAATTTAAAAATACTGCCAGAGTGTCCCTATATATTAATGTGTTTTTCTTTATTAATTTGTCTTGGAATATCCGTTTAATTATTTCTTCATTATTACTCTTATTTTAGTTTCCCTTGTTTC
Source organism: Cheracebus regulus (assembly GCA_963574635.1). Classification (NCBI taxonomy): domain Eukaryota; kingdom Metazoa; phylum Chordata; class Mammalia; order Primates; family Pitheciidae; genus Cheracebus; species Cheracebus regulus. The sequence goes on along the minus strand of CAUYQU010052909.1, from coordinate 30,227 downwards.
TTCTTAAACATACACATGCAATAGTTCCTCCTTATCAGCTGTTTCACTTTTCATGATTTCAGTTACCCACAGTACAATACAATGAGATATTTGGAGAGAGAGAGACCCCATCCACATAAGTTTTATTATAGTATATTGCTATAATTGTTATATTTTTTTATTATTATTTTTGTTAGTCTCTTATGGTGCCTATTTTCGAAATTAAACTTTATTATAGGTATGTATGTATAGGAAAAACCATAGTGAATACAGGGTTCAGTACTATTCGCAGTTTCAGGCGTCCATGGGGAAATCTTAGAATATATCCCCTGCAAATAAGAGGGATTACTGTAATTCTGACGTTAGACATTCACTAATCATCTGCCTCACAATTTTCTTTTGTTGACATTTATCCTTGCACTCTAGGAGAGTTTCTGAAGTTTGCCCCCCATATATTTTATTTCTAAATTCTGCTCTTTGAAACTTCTAATACAGGTTTAAATTTTGGTTTTGGTTTTTGGTTTCTTTGTGCCCCTCTCTTACCTCTTTGTCTCACTCCGTTATCTTTCCAACTCAGTCTGAGGGACTGTGTTAACTTCTCTTCCCAGTCCACAAGGGGCATGGTTTCAAAGGCAAGAACTTCCCAGAGTCATGCCTCCGTCCACCTCCCCATCTGGGAACTTGAAGTTCTTTGTCTAACCTTCCCGCGGGAGGGTTGGGTAGAAAGCCCAGGTGAGCTTCCTTTGTTTAGAAAGCCCGCCAGACGCTCTGAGGGAGGAGGCTTTGATTGTGGGCCAGGCAACCAATCCAATCTCAGAGTTGACGATCAATCACTCCAGAGGAAGTTTGGAAGAACTCCTCTTATTGGACAAGAACTTGAATGCGGTGGGAGTAACTCCAGGGTTAAATTCCCCCTACTCCCTTACCTATAGGGATTTCCCTCTCTGGGATCCCTTCTCATGGCAGTGTGGGAGCCATCTCTCTTTCTCTCTTTACCTATGCAGACTCCATCTCTGGATCCCCTCCCACGACAGCATGGGAGCTCTCTATATTTCTTTGCGTGTGCGCGCTCTCTCTCTCTCTCTGCCTAATAGCTTTCAGCAAAACTCTCTGTGTCAGATACTTACTTGAACAAGCTCAGCGCACCACCAGGGCCCTCTCCCCATTCTTGGGTGAGTGAGGCCCAAGGACCTGGGAAAACACATCCGATCGGGGAACAGTGAGCATCTTTGGGACACCCCCACAACCCTGCTCCTGTCACCCAGTTACAATTCTGTAGCTCTCTACTCCATTTCATGAAGTAATAACATCTTGTTTCCTATCAAAGATGCACACTTTTGTCTGAATTTTCTTCTTATCGTATATCATTTTATGAGATCTTTTTCAGTCTTCAAGATAATGGCACCCTCTTCTTTTCTCTGTGTTGGTTTTGAGAGGCAAAATTTCTTTCTAGTCACTCATTTTTAAGGAGCGCTTGACCTACTTCTAGAGCTTGTCAGCTGTGATGAGCACACTGTCCTTAGCCCTGCTCTCCATGTCCAGGCTAGCTAAATCTCCTCAGAGCTAGAGCTGTTGGGCAGGGGAATATGCACAATCCTGACAAAAATTCCCACTACCTAGTAGACTTTCATTCATTACAGAACATCTGCTGTATGAAATGAGATGCAGGGAAGAACTCCATTCATTAGCATGGACTGCTAATGGGGCTCTTTTTACCTCCACTCCCAAGAAGGCGACTTTGTAGGTAGGACAACTACTCCTCCAGGTGCAGCACCGACTGACACACCCTGCATACAACCCATCCTCCCATGCCCTGCCCGACTCCACTCAACCCACCAGCTATCTGCTTAGTTGGTTTCCAGGATTTGGAATCTTTGACTTGGGTTAGGAAGAGAGGCACTAATGGGGAATAAAGGTATGTTGCCTCATGAGGACGACTCCTACGAAAGAAGTGTGACTGCTGGGTTTTCTAGACGGGTACATTTCTTCATGGAGTCTGAGCATCTAGGAGAGAGGGTATCTTTAAGGGACGTAAGCTTGCTCTGATTCAGATGCAAGACACAAGTGGTTCCCCAATTGCGCTTTTAAAACTAGTTCCACGGGCTCTGATTGGGTACGCGTTTCTGCCTAGATTTTGGCATTTGGGGGGCTTCCTTTAGTGTTTGGTACAGTTCTGCTCTCTTCTATGAGAAAATGAAAAAATAGAAACTTCTAGAGGAAAATTTTATACCAGGAATTCTTGGAATTGGCCCATAATGACGGTGTTCAGCTTCTTGGATCAAGCTCCTCTACTCTCGTTTGCTTCAGGTGCAACCGGTGAAATGGCTTTTCACTTTAAACTCTGTTCTATCAGTTCAGCCCTTCATGAGTTTTAACAGAGGGGTGAGAGAACTATGAGTAGGAGATGATTAAACATCCCAGGGCATTCACATCACCTCTTTTGGGGATTTCTCTGTGTGGTCCTGGTATATTTGTCTTCCTCTGTAAGTCATCATGAAATAATGTTGGTCACTGCTTGCTTTCCTATGGGCAAAACTTACTTACATAGATATTAGAATTATTTTCTTACGTGGAACCTGTCAGATAGGTCTTCGTGAGTGCTGCGTGAATTTTAGTTCAAAAGCTGCAATTAAAACTCCTGGCATTATATAGACATTAAAACAATCTATTTATTCTAAGATACAAATTCAGGTTGAATTCTGAGAGAAATTTAGAAAATTTACAAAATTGAGGACAAAAACTCTCTACCATTCTGAGACCACAGTGAGAGCATCTTCTTTCTCATTTGCTGTGAAAGCTTTGAAGAGCCACACTCACAACTCAGTTGACCTGCTATCGATCTGTGGCTTCTGTGGAAGCAGCACATGATACTTCCTGAGTGTAGGGTTTAGAGTCCAATGCCTGGATTTAATTCCCAGCTCTGCTAATTCCTAACTCTGTCTTTAGGCAAGTTACTTTGCCTCACTAAGGGCATATTCCTTCTCTGTAAAATGAGGATAATAATAGTTCTTACATAAGAGTCAATGTGAAGAACAATGAGACCATCCATATGTAGTGCCTAGCACAGTGCCTGGGACATATCAAGTGCTCTATAAATCTCAGCTCCTGTTATTGTTATTATTATTATTGGTGTTACTTTATTATTATTATTATTATTAGGTCAGTAAAGAGAACTTTTTGGCAATAAAGGTGAGTCTCGTATTGATGTCTACCTATGGTGGGGCAGGGCTCAAATTATTTGGTTGATTATATATTGCAGCACCTTTCCCATTTAAAAATGAGGGAAGTTTGATAATTTATTAACTTTAGTAGTGCTTTTGTTTTAAAACCAACTATCTGCAACATGCAGAAGCATATGTCAATAGCCAGAATTAAAGACTTTTGCATTACTATTCTTTTTGTGTGTTTGTTTTTGAGATGGAGTCTCACTTTGTTGCACAGACTGGAGTGCAGTGGCCCGATCTTGGCTCACTGCAAACTGCCTCCTGGGTTCAAGCGATTCTACTGCCTCAGCCTCCCAAGTAGCTGGGACTACAGGTATATGCCACCATGCCCAGCTAATTTTTTTTTTTTTTGAGTTTTTAGTATAGACAGAATTTCATCATGTTGCCCAGGCTAGTCTTGAACTCCTGCCCTCAGGCAATCTGTCCTTCTTGGACTCCCAAAGTGCTGGGATTACAGTTGTGAGCTACTGTACCAGACCCTATGCATCACTATTCAATGAGCTGTTTTATCAGAAGCTAACGATGTACTTTTTAAAAAGAATATGAGAATAATGTGCCTTCAAATTAAGAATCTGTGATATACAAAATGTAGTATCATTGGATAGGGAATGATAATAGAAAAACAACTGGCACTTTGCCTCTATGAGAGAATATATACATATATCAACATTATATGATACAACAATAATATACCCTTCATTATCTTATTTTAGATTTATGAGTTGAATTACCTAAGATCTTAGATCCCACCAAATTGTCTCTGAAAAGATTATACTTTATTGCATGTGGAATCAGAATAAAATACTAAGAAAATATTGATGGAATTAAATAGAAGTTCAGTTCACTTCAGCACAGATCATAAGCACTGGAAACCTGGTGGACAGATGGATTAAATATTATTCCAGAAATACTATGTTTAAAGATTTTTTTTTATTCTTTAGACTTTCTTAGCTTCTCAAAAATAATGGAATGACTGGTTCAAAAAAGACAATAACCTGAAATCATACCCATAGCAAGAGACCTGTCTTATCTCAGGACCGAATATATATGATTCTTATCATAATGTCAGTATTATTTTTCCATATAACAAGATTCATAATGGCTTGTACATTATAAAAATAGTTCATTTGTGAAAGCAAAACCTCATGGCAAATTGACATCACAAGTCTTTTATTTTTAAGTATCATTATTACAGAATACTTGGTAAATGTGTAGAGCATTGTATTCATACCATAACAAATTTAAAACTCTCTGTTTCTCATTTGTCAGGACATGACATGAGATAATGCAGTGATTGTCAACTTTTTGTGTTCCTAAGAATCACCTGGGGATGGTATGAGAAATTTGGACTCCTGGGCTCCATCTCCAGAGACTGATGTAGATTTAAAGTGGGACCAAGGAATTAGTATTTTTGCCAATCACTCCAGGTGATTCTTCTGTTATGCCAGTGGTCCTTTGCACACATTTTGAGTAACACTGAAATAATTCTTGTGCAGTGCATCGCATGGTGCCTAGCACACATAAACATTTATTTATTTATTTATATTTTTTCTTTCATTTATTTTTTCTTTTGAAAATGACCCCTCTCCCTCTCCGCTGACCCACTCCCTCTGCCATATTGTGGGAATACAGTAGAGCACAGTAAGAGAGCTGCAGCTTCACAGTCAGTGGACCGTGTGGGAGGCTTTGGTTGAGGGAGCAGGTATTGATCCTGTTTCTTCCCACTTCTCCCAGGACCTTGTCCCTTTGATCTTTTGATTATTCCCTTTTCCTTTTTTATTCTTTGTTTCATGACTCCTCTTTAGATTACATATTAGCTCCGTCTTCATCATCAACTGTTTTAAAACAATTCCTTTGAACTTGTTCAAGTTCCCATTCCATCTCTGTTTCTAACCCTCACTACCAAAATTCCTGGTTGAAATTACTGAAGAAAAGCATGTAGAGAGAGAAGAGAGAGAAACTAAAATCAAATGTTGATAAATGTCTACATGTGGGGAGTGGGAAGGATAACTCAAGTCAAAGAAGCAGCAAACAAAAGGATAGAGGAAGCTGGATGCTCCCTGTCATCAGTGTGGGGGATGCAGGAAGGAGTGGCAGGTCAGCAGGACTGAAATGCTGATATTTCCAGAGGGATGGAGGCTGAGGAAAGTCCCTGATCAGAGACTGGGATAATATCAGTTCTCTTCCAGACTGTTTCTTTGGAGTAGCAGAAGGTTTCCATTGTTCTATAATTATGATTGAGAGGATGCTGAGTATGTGGAGCTGAGTATGTGGAGATTCTGCATTTAAGACTCTTATTTCAATGTATGTAGATTTATGTAAAGAACAGCAGATAAAGCAATGACAAATGAAGTTTAAGTAAGTGTTTACTTACACAAAAAGAGATGAGGTCTGTAAGGAAAATATATCCATGATACTTGTTAAACAAAAGTAAGACAGACTTCATTCCAGACCATTGCTATAGGTGTAGAGACCACTGCAAGGGAATTTTGCAGTAAGGGGAGAGATTATTGGGTGGCTTGTTTTTCCAAGAGGGTTTTGGTAAGAATTGACTCCATAGCCAACCTTAATTAAAAAAATCTAATTCCATGCACATCATTCTCAAATATTGCATTCTATTATAGTTATTCAAAGCCTTGGTAATATTCAACTTGAAATGTAATGAATAAAAGTGGAGATTTATAGCCAGGAGCAGGGTCAGGGATCGGTGGATAGAAAATTAAGAAGAAACATCAGGGATAAGGTGGATTCTGGGAAAAGTGACCTGTAGGATTCTTGCTTAAGGCAGGTGGGTGGTCAGACCTCATCCGGCACATGGTGGAGATTGAGGGCACTTGATTTCAAGAATGGAGGATTCTGACTAAAGTAACATAGCAGTGTTCTTGCTAATAGCGGATAGTGCAGAGATGAACATGAGAATCCAACAGTGAGGCCTAATTGAAAAAGAGCTCAGAGGAACCTGATTAGAGTTTAGTCAAGGAGAGAATCTTTGTCAGTGTGACTGAGACACTTCACGTGTTATAGATTTCTCAGATTGTTTGGTACTGTTCTCTGCCAGTTGTTTATTGGTAAATGGATTCACTTATTAATTAAGCAACATCAAATAAGAAAGATGTTGTTCAGAAAGAACTAACAAGTGAATCCTAAAAAATTGTTTATCATAATCATTATGATTCTAGACTTCCTAGTTTGTTATTCACATTAAATTTGGCATTTCTGGGCTGTCTCTTGCACATCAAGCCTCTCATTGCTAAAGGATCTTTTTTTAGACTTTAGTACCATTCTATAAATATATCACTCTAAAATCTGAAATCTACAACTTTGAAGAAAATCATTTATAGAAAGCCAAGACCTAAAGGAATCTTATAATCACATTCCATTTTTGGTTTCACTTAGTACTTGGGATAAAAATTGCTTCTCTGAATATAATTTTGTCACTTTCTTTCCCGTTTACTTTCTTAATATAGCAAGTAGACTCAGTAAAGTCTAATACAATATACTTATTTCACTAAATAGTGAAATTGAAAGCTCAATGACTGACAAATTTAAAAGATAATGAGGGTTCTTACTACCAGCTGCCAATAAGAAAGATTAGATGTTTGTTAGACATGATATGGTGTTATCTGCCTGAGGTTAACTGCCTGAGTGTTAACTATATAGTTCAGGGGACACCCAGTGGTTAAAAGTAGGTAATTCCTTGCTGTGGTACAGTGTTAAAAAATTATGGAAAAATATACTTCTTAGCAGTGACCACACATTGTTGACTTTGTCTTTCTGAATGAGTATATGTTAGGGTGTATGTGTGTTTTGATAAAAGGCTTGGTCTTGATTTCATATATAAATTTTCTTTGAATAATTAAAAATTTACCAATAATATTGAAAATGTTAGAAATATGATTGAACTTTTCCTTTAATTAAAACAAATTATATTTAGAAATAGGCAACAAGTGACTGCGTCATAAATAAGAAAAGCCTTTTTGATCCAGAAATTCCAATTCTAGGAATGTATTCCAAGTATATAACCAGAGGTGTACAAGATGACTTACTTACTTATATTCAAAGATATTTATCATAACTTTATTTATATAACAACAAAGAAGGAAACACCTGTACAAAAATAAAGTAAAATCATGGCACTGATGTACTAATGAAGGCATTTTTAATACTATGTTTTGAAAAACATTTAATGGCAGACGAAATGCTTATATTAGGTAAAAAATCTTTCTAAATGTAAGATCTACAATCCCATTTATATAACAATTATAATATGTTATCTTGTGCATATTTTTGTATTTGTATAAAAATAGGAAAAAACTGAAATTAGTTGTCTTGATTGATAGGATTTTAAGTAATTATTATTTCTTCTTCCCACTTTTTTAAAATCCTAAATATATTTTTTAAACCAGAAGAAAAAGAACAACAAGCAGCAGAGATAATAAAAGAGTAAGATAAGAGTGTTTTAACAATGGCCAGAGAAGTACTTATGCATGTATCTGCTTACACCTTAAAGAGACCAGTGTTGTGTGTCTGAACTTTTTTTTTACTTTGGAGCCCCTAAGAGATACTTTCAGAGCAAGGCTGCTGCTGCTGTGTGTGTGTATAAGTGTGTGTATGTTTTGTGTGCTTGTGAGTGTGGGTGGGGGCACATACATGTGTTTGAGTAGAAAAGCACCTCTTAAATATGGACAGAAAATAAGGACTTAAGAACAAACACAACTTGGAGGGCTAGAATACTGAAATAATTTTGGTTCACGTTCTGTTTGAAATCTGACGAAACTGTGATCTTTTCTCTGAAAGCTACACACATGTATGAATACCAAAAATACCCTCCAAAATGTTACATACAATTTAAAGAGGTTTCTTCACACACATCATACCCACCCTTGCGGGGACAGTCTTATCAAGTAGATATATTTAGAAAGCTCTATGTAATCATATCTTCATAGTTGGCTTGTGGATGTCTGAAATTCTACCATTAACAATTTCCTTAGTCTTACATTGCTGTTTTCTGGATCTTGTTTTAAACTGTAGGTATTTCTAGTTAATACATTCATTATTAATGCCCCAGTGAGAAGTAATTTGGCAGGAAAGGAAGAGAATAATGTAAGCAATTTTTTTTTCCTGTAGATTCTGTAGAGGTAGTAGAGAACTAGAGGTCATTTGATGAAAATAGCTAACACTTAAATAGGCAGTATATACACATGCAAATACACATGTGCACACACATGAGCACACACATACCCCTTATGGCAACCCCATTCTCCTGATAAGGAAATTGAGGCACAGCTTGATTAAATAACCCATCTAAGATCACATACTTATTTAATAATAGAACCCAGAATTGAAATTACTTTCCAGAGTCTGTACTTTTCACTAGTATCTGATACCCATCATAAAATTACATAAATTATGAAGTCTACCTTATAAGATGGAGGCCAACTCCACAGACTTTCTTACTTCTGCTGTCATTTTTTTGTTATTCACTTCTCTACCCTTCATTTCACTCCTTCTTCCTTGCGTGATACCCTCTTTTCATTCAAGAAGATTGTATAGCAAGTTAAATCATTTCAATTCTCATGATGTAGGTATAGCTATTTTTCGCTTTGGAAGTAGGAAATGAGGCTCTGAGGGAAGTGGAGGCAAGGCAGAGGCAGAGCCCTGAAAGAGCAGCATTTTCCTGACTCCTGGTCAGTGCAACAACCTCATGACTAGAAAGACTTAAACTAGACTACATTGAGAGGCTCCATCTGAGATGATGCGTGGAAACTGAGTAATCCGAAAAAAAAAAAGAAAAACTCACTGGAGTGTGCTCACCACAGTGAGTGTTATTTAGGCCCTAGAACATGGGACATTTCATTCAGTATGTAAATTTCTATGTAATATTATGAGTTAATGATAAGGCTTATTTATTATGACTTAATTATCAGTGTTTATTAGAGCCAGCATATCCTATTTATTGCTTTGCCTTTGCAGTAGCACACATTTATGCCTCTTTCGGTAATAAAAGCAATTTGTACTTATTTGGTGACTGCTTAAACTATGGTGTAAAAGAACATTTGTAAATAAGAGTCATAGTTTTATAATTGCTAGTGTTGGAGAATCTACCTACACTTGAAAGACAATCTTTTTCTAGACACTATTTCCAAATCATGTATATTCATATGGAAACAATACTTCTTGCCATTTTATAGGATGACTCCTAAGTTATGGAGTAGATTTCTTAACAGATATGTAAAAACTTACATATTTCAATGAGAGTTTTTATCCTGAAAATTACTTTTCAGGAAGTCTAAGAAATGTGTCGTTATGCAATTTTATCATTGTGGAAATGCCAGAGTGTACTTACACAAATCCAGATGGTATATACAGCTTTATTTATATATAGTTTTTCATATAGAAAATCAAATGTCTCAGCACCATGACTGAATATTAGTCATTTCCCCTATTTGATCTGCAATGCCAATATCATGTGTCATACATCAAGTTTGTATATATGCTCTATTATAATCTTATGAGACCACTGTCTCATATATAGGAAATGTAGTCTGTTGTTGACTGAAACACGCTTATTCAGCACATAACTACATACATTTCTTATTATATCACAATAACACGTACTCTAAAGGCTGATCTGGTCCAACCTAACAAAGCTTAACAACAAATCTCAAAAAAATCAAACTGTTTCCAAATAACTTAATAGCATCCCATTATTAGGATCATGAGCTAGTTCTAAGGAAGAAATTACATTTTTCTGTCCCATAAAAAGTTATTATTTTTATAATTATGTACATAATAAAACTCACAGAAAATTTTCAGCAGCCACTAAGTCTTCTCATGAGTAAAAACCAGACCCATTGGGGTTGCCCTGTGGAGGTCAGTCTGTTCCATTGCGACCTGGGCAAAGACTTTGAGCCTCTCTCTTTAGAGCCAGGAATTTCAGCTTGTGGGTCAGAGTCCTCAGGACATGTTTTAGCTCATTTAACCCTCAAAATCACCTTCTGAGGTATGAGCAGAATTATTCACATTACTAAGTTAGAAAACTGGTGTTGACTGGTTAGAATGGCAATCCTTTAAAAATCTGGAGACAACAGATGCTGAAGAGGATGTGGAGAAATAGAAACACTTTTACACTGTTGGTGGGAGTGCACATTAGTGCAACCATTGTGGAAGACAGTGTGGTGATTCCTCAAGGACCTAGAAACAGAAATACCATTTGACCCAGCAATCTCATTACTGGGTATATACCCAGAGAATTACAAATCGTTCTATTATAAAGACACATGCACACCTATGTTCACTGCAGCACTGTTTACAATAGCAAAGACCTGGAACCCACCCAAATGTCCATCAACAATAGACTGGATAAAGAAAATGTGGCACATATACACCATGGAATACTATGCAGCCATAAAAAATGAGTTCGTGTCCTTCATAGGGACATAGATGAATCTGGAAACCATCATTCTTAGCAAACTGACACAAGAACAGAAAACCAAATACTGCATGGTATCACTCATACACGAGTATTGAACAATTAGAACATGTGGACACAGGGAGGGCAGCATCACATACTGTGGTCAGTTGGGGGACACTAGGGGATGGACAGCAGAGGGTGGGGAGGGACAATGTGGGGAGAAATATCAGATATAGGTGATGGGGGAAGAAGGCAGCAAACCACATTGCCATGTATGTAGCTATGCAACAATCCTGCATGATCTGCACATGTACCCCAGAAACTAAAGTACAATAAAAAAAGAAAGAAAGAAAGAAAACTGGTGTTGAGAACTGTTCATAAACTTGCCTAAGATCTCATAGCTGGCATTTGGTAGAACAGGACTCTTGCTATATAAATCATAAGGTAGGACCATTGTCCTAGAGAATGTGGTGCCTTTCTTCACAGAGTCAAGAAGTGTCAGGGTAAAACATGTGGCTTCACTCAGGGAGCCCTTTCTGAGATTTTAGGTGACAATGACGCAGCAACTCTTTGTCTGGCTCTTGAAACTTCATTGTTATTTTGAAAATTTTAAAGATTCAAGTTTTGATTGATTCAGTAAAAATTTTTTTCTCTGAACTGCAATACATACACAAAAAAGTATGCAACTGATTTTTTCATGCCTTCTTGCAACAGATGATGCAATATCATATATAAATGAGCTTGTTTTGAGAGTTTCTGCTTACTGTAAGTAGATGAATTCTGTCCTGAAGGTGGATCCAGCCTTATCACTAGTTAGTGAGTATGCAGATCTAGCAAGGTAAGAGATCTGTCCAGGGCAGGGTGGAATTTCTAAGGACTGATGCTGATGTTAAGGAGTATGAAGGTGAAGAAGATACCAGCAAAACTAAGCACAAGATGACATGAAGCCAGAGGACGTTGAGAACCTTGCACCTGAAGGCAAGGGAGGACTCTTAGGGGCCAGATAGTAACCGGAGAAGACCAGGAAGCAAACCAGATCTTTGAAGAAACTGATGATCCCAAACTCATGTGACCATAGGGCTATTCTGAACCTGCATCACTTCAGAATAAATATTGTAATCCTGCATTTTGTTTCATCTCATACCATACATGCCGGTGCCCAGCATACTTTGGCTGCACTGGCTTCTTTCTGCTCCTCCTGCTTACCAAGCCCATTCTTACCTCAGGGCCCGTGCACCAGCTGCCCTGTCTACCTAGAATGCCTCCTCTCCATCATCCCATATTTACATGGTTGGTTTATTCACAGCAGTCAGGTCTTAGTCAAACGTTGCTTCCTCATCCATCCTGTCTGAAGCAATCCTCAGCCAATCACTCTCTGTTACCTCTTCCTGTTTCATAGTTTGTTTAGGACTCACCACTCTCTGAAATCATCTTGTTTTTTTGTTGACTTACTTAGAGGCTGAGTCTTTCTACTGGAATGTAAGAGCCATGAGAGCAGCAGCTTTTTCTGTTTAATTGGTCTTATATCCCCATTGCCTAGAATAGGACCAGGTTCACAGTTTGCCCAGTGAATGAATGAACAAATGAATATGTAAAGTCAGACACAAATGAAGAAAGGGGGCCAGGTCTTGTACATCGGCCAAAACAATATGTAATTAAATTCTGATTACCAATCTAAAAATAAGAAGGAGTCTGCTATGTATATGGGTGTATTTCCAGCTTTTGCATTGTATTTTGAGTGCCAGATGTCAACAAAGAGCTTAATAAATATTTGTTAGATAAAAACGTAATGAAATATCATTTTACATATTCCACTCTCACTTCAGCTGAACTACATTGGTCCTTTGTGGATTAGGTAATCCAGGCAGCTCTGAGAGCAAGCCAGTCTGTAGGGGAACAGATGGTACCCACAAGAAAGTTGAGGGAACCTCTGTTAAGTTAAAAACCATTTCATTTATTAGTAAGTCATTTTCAGCATGTATATTAAGTTTACAGCTATTATTTTTAACTTAATAGTTTGATCACAGCCAAAATACAAGTTTTAAATTCTCATTGGCAAATCTTATTTGCCATATTGTAAGTAGTGGAATCCATTTACAGACTTTACAGGTAAGCTGGCGTACAATATGCGGGCTGTGATATAGTGAATGGAATCTGTAATTAGCCCAGGATTGGGACATGGCCTTCCTCAATTATAGCTAAGATCAAAAGCTAATAGCTGGAGTTTGGGACAGCTGTGTCACACTGAAAACTGACCTAACCTCCTTCAGTTTCCTCACTGGAAAATGAGAGGCTGGGATATGTAATGAAGTTGAAATGGATGATGCTACTGCTGTATTCTTGTTTTTATGTCTTATGTCCAGTCTTTTACACAGAATCCATTTGTACATTAAGGTTGTCAGAAGCTATTTGTTATTATTTGTGATAATTTTAAAAAGACTTGCAATCTGGATGAAATGTAGGTTATCCCCTCCTTTTACCATCTCACATATCACACCTGCATCACTAGCTTCTTAGTAGCCTCTTTTGTTTTTGTCACATTTATCTAGGTTTTTTTCTTTCCTTGGTTGATGGTAGTATGTGTATGCTTGGGAGAGACTATTTATTTATTCTACAGATGATGCCTGGGAGGCTGAACTCCTGCAAATGCCTGTGAGGCCCCCTAGAGTGGTTGACCAGTGGACACATAGAGATTGTGCTTTGAGGACAGCAAGTTAGGTTTTGAGTTTTGGGTGTGCTAAGGCAAAATTTACCCTGAAGGAAAAGAAGACTTCAATTCAAACTTTCATGGCATGTATTTTCAATAAATTAGAAAATATAAATTTGGCTAAATATTTCTTGTAAACATTAATGAATGAAACCAAATAATTATCAATATACATATAAAATGTTTATTGCATAGATATAGAACACTTTAATGTGTTATATGCCAGCTAATTAATGCATTATCTTACCTTGTGTATTCAATGTGGGCTTTTTTGGTTTTTTTTTTTTTTTGATTTTTTTTTTTAGAAGAGTCTCACTCTGTGGCCCCGGCGCCCCGGCCAGTGTGCAGTGGCACAATCTCAGCTCAGTGCAACCTCCACCTCTCAGATTCAAGCAGTTCTTCTGCCTCAGCCTCCCAAGCTGGGATTACAGGGTTCTGCCACTATGCCCAGCTAATTTTTTTTGTATTTTAGTAGAGACAGGGTTTCATCATGTAGCCCAGGCTGGTCTCAAACTCCTGACCTCATGATCCACCCACCTCGCCTCCCAAAGTGCTGGGATTACAGGTGTGAGCCACTGCGCTCAGCCTATTCATTGTTTACAGTACATTATTCACATTTCAGAGACCTTGGAGCATATCACCATTTTACATTATAAAGCTTTACAGTTTATATGCTTGCTTTTTTGGAATATAGATACTCATAAGAAAGAGATGCAGGATATGAAGGTCTTGTTGAGAAAGCAACTGTGTATTTTACCTTTCCTTTTTTTCCCCCATTTATTTTCTTTTTCTCAATTAAAATAGTTACATAAGAAAACACAAAAAAAGCCCAAGAAGGATTTTTTAAAAATTACCCTTTACACCATCAGAAAATAACCTCATATGACCTTAACAGATCATACTATACATACTATTTTATAATTTGACTTTATATAAAATATGAATAATATGTTTTTATTTAAAGACGTGTTCTTCTAAGTCATGACTTTTAATAACCTGATGATATTTTACCCTATGGCTGTGCAATAACATAACCTGCTATTATGGGAGGCAGTATAGGTTAGGTAAGAGATTAGAGTCTGGAGCAGACATCCTGCCTTTTACTATGACCATGGCCAAATAATTTATTCATTCCGTTCCTCAGTTCTCTCACCCATAAAATGGGGATACCAATAGTATCAGGTTTATGTTGGTTTATATTGTTACGCATGGTATTTAAAACACTTAGAGTACTTAGAATAATGCTCTAAGAGGCTTTATTCTTAAAGCATTTTTATCCTATTATTATCTATAATTCTATTATTCTAATAGAATAATTACCTGGCATATCATAAGTACTCATAAACATTCATTATTATAGATATTCTTTTCATTTTTTTTTTCCTTTTGAGACAGAGTCTCGCTCTCTCCCCCAGGCTGGAGTGCAGTGGCATGATCTTGGCTCACTGCAACCTCTGCCTTCCAGATTCAAGCAATTCTCCTGTCTCAGCCTCCTGAGGAGCTGAGACTACAGACATGCGCCATCACGCCTAGCTAACTTTTTGTATTTTTAGTAGAAATAAGGTTTCACCATATTAGCCAGGATGGTCTCCATCTCCTGAGCTCATGATTCACCCGCCTCTGCCTTCCAAAGTGCTGCGATTACAGGCATGAGCCACTGCACCCGACCTGTTTTCAGCTTTTTTAGGTTATAGTACTGTGATGAGTATCTTTGAAGCAAAATACTTTTTCTCTTCTCTTATTTCCCTAAGATACATTTTTACAAGTAGAATAGCATCTTTGATACATACTGCTAAATCACCCTCCATAGACATTGTAACACTGTATAATCTCTATGGCACTGGAAGGGAGAGTGATGTTCTTGGAAGTGTGTGACAATTGCCCTGGTGAGTTTTGTAGTTCTCCAAACTCACTGACTATTGAACAATTGAGATCTATTCAACTTACTCTTCATTTTAATATTTCTATCATCTTCAGGCAAAGTTATGAAAAATTAAAAGCATATGTTTACTTTGGGTGTGTTTCAAATATTTGTCTGATTTTTGCTTGAGAAAATATTTGTATTGATATGTAAGCTTGCATTTGATTATATTGGTAAGGTGTTTTCCCCACTGAAACTAATATTTTTTATTTTCAAGAAAAAAGCAACAAGCCTCAGGAGCAGTCAATCCTCCAGAACCTATGCTGATGGAACAGGCTCGGCCACCAAGGTCAGTGATTTCGTGAACATAAAAAGAACCTACTATATTCTACAGGGATATCATTAGTGGGTGGGGCCTGTAGGGAAGGCAAATGGTGTCTGGATATCACTGAAGGTTTTTGAACCAAGTATCATTTCTGATGCTGGAAGACAGAATATAATTTCTTAATAATGATGTGAGTGATTTAAAACCTAGTAAAACCATTTATTGTATAATTCTCCTTGGTATATAAGTGTTAAACAAATATTAATTATCAAGACTATCTGTAGATATTACACTTTTGCACATACTGTGAGTAAAAATGTAGTCCTCCCACTTTAGAAAATAATTCAGATCCTCCTCATGGGCATTAACCACACCAGGCACTCTGCTAAGTGCTCTATGTAATTATATCATGTAATCCCCTCACAATCTTCTTATTATTATTCCTTCTTACATGAGGGAACCAGAGCTCAAGGAGTTTAAGTAACCTTGACAAGCTCACAATGCCAGTAAGATGGAGATAGGGCTTGAACCCAGGTTTCCTGTCATGAGGTCTTTGACAGTGCTGGATCTCCTAAGCTCCATCGAAACAATTTTTGGTAATATAACCCTTCAAAGCTTTGCAACTTGTAAAAACCACTGAAACATCACCTTTCAAGACAGGAAAGTGGTCAGGCTCAGTGGCTCATGCCTATAATCCCAGCACTTTGGGAGTCTGAAGCAGGAGGATCACTTGAGCCCAGGAGTTCGTGAATAGCTTGAGCAACATAGTAAGACCCTGTCTCTACAAAAAAAAATTTAAAAATTAGTCAGGCTTGGTGATACGTGCCTGTAGTTCCAGCTACTCAGATGGCTTATGTGGGAGGATCTCTTGAGTCTGGGAGGTCGAGGCTGCCGTGAACTGTGACAGTGCCACTGCAGTCCAGCCTGGGCAACAGAACAAGACCTTGCCTCAAAAACAAAAAGACAGTATAATTTTATAATTTTAGCTAGTAGTTTTTGATAAATAAAATTGTTTTGGGAGGCCGAGGCGGGCAGATCGTGAGGTCAGGAGTTCAAGACCAGTCTGGACAAGATGGTGAAACCTTGTCTCTACTAAAAATACAAAAATTCGCTGGGTATGGTGACACGCTCCTGTAGTCCCAGTTACTTGGGAGACTGAGGCAGGAGAATTGCCTGAACTCAAGAGGCAGATGTTGCACTGAGCCGAGATTGCACCACTGCACTCCAGCCTGGCAACAGAGCAAGACTCCGTCTCAAAAAAAAAAAGAAAAAAAAATTGTTATATTCAGCCCATTTCAACTTTGTGGTCTTTTAGTATGTCCAAGATTATCTAAAACCTCAACCTATGTGTCAGGACTATCTATACCAACTATTTAAAGTAAGCTTTTTTGTTTGAAATTGGTGGCTATCTTATGAAAGTCAGACTTTCTCATAGATATCACTTGCTCAATGAAGAGTTAGTATTTTAGTGTCACTCAGAGTTCTGACTGTTCTCAAAGCACCTGATGGTGCCCAACCAATAATCAGTTGACAAGTGAGAAGAGGCCAGTTCCTCTAATGCTAAACACCATCCCACTTTAAGACCCATGTCTTTTAAATTCCTTTTCAAAGCCCTCTTCTGCCAGTCAGTAAAAATATAAAAATCATTGAAAGACAATGAATTGTAAATACAGGGAGTTAATTAATGTTTGTGAGCAACATAAACTCAAAACTGAGGTCTGCTCTTTTTTAGCCATTCTTTACTGCTGGAGACACCACAGCATTGATGGTCACTGGGTGAGAGAGACTGTTGCTGACACAAATACAAGCTTGGATTTCCTCTTTGTCACTATGATTTGTTCAGTCCATTGAACCTCAGTGTCTTCATCCATAAAATGAGGATAGATAGCTCTATCAGAGCTATCTATCTGTCAGAGCTGTTGAGAGGCTTAAATGAAAGAAAATATATACTAACACTTAGCCCCAGCCCCGGCGTTTAGTAGACGCTGGGAAGGGAAAATGGACCTCTCTGTGATTGATCTTGTTAGTCTTCATATTCTGTTGTTTGCAGGTCTCCAGATAAAAGAGATTATCCAACTAAAAAAGATTAACTTTGATGGTTATTAGGACTTGTATTTAGCATACACTTAAATTATGTCTCTAGAAATGATACATCTCATTAGCAAAACACCCACCCAATGAGATTTAGTGAGCTATTTGTAAATGTTCCCAGACTTGCTATTATCTAAAATTTTATTAACTGAACTTGCTATTATCTAAACATTTTGCTATTATCTAAACCACACCCAGTTTTTTCTTGAATGTAATCATAAGAATCAGACCCTTTCCATTTTTTTTTTTTTTAACATGGACGTTACCCAGTTTTTCTGAGATGGGATAGTTATAAAGAACTTGAACATCTCCCCACAAACCCTGTTCTGTCTTAAGAGCTGGGAGGGGCAGAGCATAACTGGGAAGTGGAGATGTTTTAGCCACATGTTTATTGTTTTAGTATTTAACAGCAAACTTGAAATTATTTTCTTGGCTTTAAAAACACTGTCCTCTCCCATTTCCATTCTTATGTCTCCTGTTTCTCTTTCTTACTGTGCTTTTCTGACTCATTCACCAGTTTCCTGAATGTGAGTTCTCCAGGATTTGATTCTTCACCTCTTCCTTTCTCAAATATTTAACTTTTATAAAGTTTTGAAGAAATGTAGCTGTTTATTTTTTCTTTTGATGCCAGATTGGAATGGCTGTAGCTCGTAGCATTATCCCTTAAGAAATTACATACCCATGCATAATTTAGAAAAGCTGGGGGTAACAGCATAACTTGAAGCCTTTTATTACACAGTTACCATGGCACACACAGGCAAATAATATTCTCCCAACACAGTATGAAAAGGTGTGACAGAGTGGTAGATAGAATTGGCAGTGAGAACTAGTGCTAGTTTTCTTGATTCTGGAAATAGTCAATTTGAAATTTAAAATAAGTGATAATTTTACAATTATTAAAATGTAAAGTTTTATTAAAGTTTTAAAACTTTAAAGTCTTAAAAATTAAGTACTTAATTTGAAGCATATGTGTAAGCTATGTATTAGAGCATGGTTTCTGTATATTGTAGAACTGTTTTATGAGAATGCTTACAAAATGAGGATTTGTGCTCTCAAATAATATCCCTCCTGCAATGCAGGTTTGGGTTTCAAAGATCTGGTGCTCTTCAGTGATGTAAATATTTCTAATTCAAAATAATTATTATAAATTGTTTAGTTCTTAAAATCTAATTTTTGGTAAATCAGTAGTGAAGATGAGGCTGCAGAAAGTATACAGATTCTTACTAAAACCTCTATGAAAATAGTTGTGATCCATAATCAGTCATGCAATTTTACTGCTGGACGACTTCTCAGACAACTTCTATTTTACCAACCTGACTATTCAGGTGAGGAAACCAAGGTTCAAATTGCATTAGGAATGTCTCTGTGAAAGACCATGCTATTAAGAAGATGTACTGGTTAAAGTTGTTAGTTCCAATAAGAGCCCACTCTGAGTGAGCCAAAAAGGAATTCCTTAAGGAACAGGAGGTAGCTGGTAGAGAAATCCAGGTAAGTACAGCAGAAGAAATCTAAAGCTTTACAGCAGGAACAATGCACAGTAACACTATGAGGCTTTCTCCTGCTGCCACCACAGCTCAGTTTCTGTCACATTTAGAACTGGGTGCCAGAACTCTGCCACTACTGATGCAGAAGACTCAAAATCCTTATTATAACATGGATTTTCTGGTGGGCAGCAGCCTGTACATGTTGCTCACCTCCAGTCTTTCTTCTCTGACACATCTGATTGGCCAGCGTAAATCACATGCCTTCACCCTGCTACAAGGGAATCTGGGAGTGTGAGTTTTCTGGATCCTGCTTTGGGAAGGCATGGACTGATGAGGTGGGAAATTATCAATACATGGTGAGGGTTTTCAAATGTATGGCCACCTGCTGAATGACAGATACCTATGAAAGAAAGGAAAACAGGAGAATTACCTCACTGTATAGAAGGAAAACCATAGATGACAGGTTATTCAGAAACATTAGGCCTTTCAAACAGAAGAAAGTGCGAACAACTTCCCTCCCAGACTAAAGGGGAGGAGATCTATGAAGGAATAAGCACCTATCAGAGAAATACTTTTGTGATTGGTCCTGGGTCTGCCATAAATAGCTGTGCTAACTTTGGCAACACAGCTCTCTTCCCAGGTTCTCACTTTTCTCATCCATAATAGGAGCAAGGGTCTGAATTAACTCTTCAGGTATTGTGGAGGGTGTGCTGACATTCAGCGCCAGCATCAGCCCACAGTATCCTCCTACCACCTGTGGTTTGTGAGATGACTGTGAGTTAGACAAGAAAGCATTTTTATTTTAATAATTATGCTTATGTTTTAATGTGCTATAAAAAAAAGTAAGCTAGCACATCAACTCCTAATCCCATGGATGTTTTTATTTATGGCGAGGCTGAATTGAAGGTTAAAGTAAATCTAATTCTTTTAAATTAAGTAAACATAATACAGCTATGGCAGGTTTAAAAAAATATTATGTAAGTAATGTACAAATAATAACCAGGGTTTGAGAAATAAGATCTGGAGCAGTAATTCTCACCTTTTAATGTTCATAATAAGTCAGTGTGGGTTTTATTAAAATCAAGATTCTGATTCAGGAAGTCCGGGGTGAGGCTGAGATTCTGCTTTTCTAACAAGCTTCCAGTTGGTGTGCTGCTGCTGGCTTGGCAGCCACATTTTGAGCAGCTGGGAGACTGAACTGTGCTGAAGGTTGGTCGTTTAGGCTACCCATAACCTAAACACCAACTGGAGAATCTGGTTAAAATGCAAATTCTCAGGTTCCAAGCCAAGAAATTTGGATTCACCAGAGTGGGGAAGAGCCCAGGATTCATATATTTAATAGGCAATCCCAGGAGTTTCAGATGCAGATGATTTGAGAACCGCACTGGCAGGAAGGACACCCTCAGGGATTGTGATGGCCACAGCACAGCAGTGGAACAACACTGCTTCCCTTCACTCTAAGGAAAGGAGCCCCTTTCTAGTTACAGCAGAGAATATTTCGAAAATTTGTTTCTGTTTATTTTATTTTATTTTTTGAGACAGGGTCTCACTGTCACCGAGGCAGGAGTGCAATGGTTCAATCTCAGCTCACCACAACCTCCACCTCCTGGGTTCAAGCGATACTCCCGCCTCAGCCTCCCAAGTAGCTGGGATTACAGGCACGCACCACCACACGTGGCTAATTTTTGCATTTTTAGTAAAGACAGGGTTTCACCATGTTACCCAGGCTGATCTCGAACTCCTGACCTCAGGTGATCCACCTGCCTCAGCCTCCCAAAGTGTTGGGTTTACAGGCGTGAGCCACTGTGTCTGGCAGGAAAATTTGTTTTGTAACCATGTCATTACTCATCTGTACTCTTCAGGAACACAGAAATACATTCATAGATAGGTATCATTGAGCTGCCTAACTCTGGAAGCTATGGGGCCCAGGGCCCATCCCTATGGGGTGTGGCCCAAATTAGTCACCCTGTTCTGTTTTTGTCACAGGAGAAATTAATGTCAGTGAAACCTAGATGAGCTGAGTTTTAGTTTATTTTTAAAAAGGAATGACAATACTAATCAACAACAACAAAAAGGGGATATATACACTATACTTCCAACAAGAAGAATTATAAGGCCAGGGGCAGTGGCTCACATCTGTAATCCCAGCACTTTGGGAGGCCGAGGTGGGCAGATCATTTCAGGTCAGGAGTTTGAGACCAGCCTGGCTAACAGGCTGAAACCCTTTCTCTACTAAAAATATAAAAATTAGCCAGATGTGGTGCTGTGCACCTGTAATCCCAGCTACTCAGGAGGCTGAGGCAGGAGTATTGCTTGAACCTGGGAGGCGGAGGTTGATATGCATATATGTATATATGTGTATATATACAGACTTTTATATATCTGTATATACATATATAAAATAAGGACATAGTCTTCTGCTCTGGAAATGTTAGCATGTTAAAGTTGGAAGGGCTCTTATTTCACCAGATTTTTCACAGAAATAAAAGAAAAAAAATAAGGTGGCTGTGAGGAATACCTTGAAGGGGATGTCAGAGGGCACTACCTGCCTTGACTGCTTAGTGGTATAGGTATGGGGTACAAAGCTGTGTGGATGAGTTCACCTTTTTCATTTCACTGGCCATCACTTGTCATGACTCGACACAGCACTGTGTCCAACCTGTCCTGAGGTCTGTGTTCCTCAAACAGTGACCATCACCACCTCCTTCATTCGTACCCCAAGTTCAGGGATCAGAGCCTTTAATGTGGTTGGTGTATAGCTTTTCATATATTTTTTAAATTTTTATATTTTTTTTCTCTAACTCCGTCATTCATTAAATACTTATTAGTTGGCCTTCTTCTATAAGAAAGAGTGGCTTAACCCCTCTATTCACTTATTCATTCATTTCTTTACAGCAGTATAGACCCATGAATTTATATTGTAGCCACTGATTTCAAATCTATTCTAATTAATTTTGAAGTTTGTGATATACTATAATATAAAATAATCTGGTATAATTCTGACTGTTAAACTACGCTTTCAAAAAAATCCATTACACAGGTTTAACTGCATTTGCAAATCCTGGTTGTAGTCATTACTAATCCACTTTATAGTTTCAAAAGAGGTCTTCAGCCTATTTGCGAAGAGCACCCAGCGTGGTCCCCTTATTCTGGTAGTGCAGTCATCAGCCGGCCGAGCGCAGCCCACACACCACGTGGCCCGCATCACAGGCTGCGTTACTGAGTGAGCCAGTCTCCAGATGCCAGGCGCATGACGCGTCCATGGAGCTGGACCTCCCTCCCCACGCATCCCGGGCTCCCGGGGCGGGGCCGCCGGGGGTGGGGTGGGGGGCGGAGAGCCTCCTGCGTCGCCTTCGCGGGACCGCCCCTCCCCGTCGCACTCTGCGAGCCGGGCTGGAGCTCCCAGCGGAACCCGCGGGAGCCGAGCGCAGCCGGGAATGCAGACCTCCTGAAAACCAAGCCCAGGTCTCCGGGGCCCGGAGTCCACGCCGCGTGAGTACCGTCTTCCGCCGCTTTGCTCCGGGCCTCGCGTGCTCCCGGGTCGAGCGGCCTGCGCCCCCCGCGCCCGGCCCTGCGTGTCCGGGGCCCGGACCCTGCACCGGCCTCCCTGGGCTCAGGACGTGCGCTCTTCCTACCGTCGCGACGTTCTGGGTTTAGCTGTTTCTTGGCAATCCTCTTCTCCGTCGGCAATACGATGGCTGCCCCTTCCGCTGGGAATGTATCTGGTGACCGGACGCGTAAGGTTTACAAACAGGGGATTTGTGCTGCCCGGGACAAGTGCCGAAAGAAGGAAAGCAGCAGCTATGTCAATTTGGCTTGGCGCCTTAATCCCTGGGGTTGGAGATGGCCCTCCTCGTCCCCAGCGCTGCCTCCTGCCCCCCTCGTGATGACCTCCGTTTCAGAGCGTGAGCT
This sequence comes from Cheracebus regulus, assembly GCA_963574635.1. Taxonomy (NCBI): domain Eukaryota; kingdom Metazoa; phylum Chordata; class Mammalia; order Primates; family Pitheciidae; genus Cheracebus; species Cheracebus regulus. The sequence goes on along the minus strand of CAUYQU010052909.1, from coordinate 7,230 downwards.
CACTTTGACCTTTCTGCGCACCTGATACATGCTGGGTGTGGCGTGGCAAGTGTTGTAACATGTTTCGGTTCCATTTCCTTGACAACCTGAGACCGCTGTAGGATAACATCACTGAGGGTTACTTTGTGTCTTTTAAGACTACAAAGTGTTTTCACAGAGATTTAACAGTCTCTTCCGTGTGGTTAGGGACCCGGGGGCAAGTTCTTTATTCCCATTCTACAGCTTTGGAAAATGAGGCAGAGAGTTTAGGCAGCCTCCGTAAGGGTCGGGACTTTGGGGCCTCTCCAATTTTCTAGGAACCCACCTATGCATCAGAACGACAGAAATGCTTAATCGGCAGCTCTGGAAAGTTCCTGCTGTTTGAGATGTTTTCCAGAGGAAAAGCCTCTGCATTGCAGGGAAGCTCAACAAGGAGGGGCATCTACTGTTCAAAAGGGGAAAGTAATCAGTACTAGAGCTTATATTAATACAGAGTGCTTCTTTCTGAGGTTTTGCTTGTAGGCATGAATTCGACGTTTCCACACTGATTTTTCAGTATCTAAAAGGAATACTGAGTTGCTGGGAATGTGGTGGGTAGGGTGTGCTGCCTGGGTTCTAGGAAGCAGTATGAGATTAAAATAAAGTAGGAAAATTTAGCAAAATCTTGCTGAACAAGGGAAGGCCACATCTGTAGACTGATGGAGGAGTAAGCCACCTATAGCAATGAGACTGACTAGGGAACCCGTGTGTGTGCAGCAAGGACTCTTCGTGTCTGTTATGAACCAGCATGCTTTGTAGACTGTGCAACAGTGTTCTTGAAGCAGCACATTCAAGTATAAATATTTGCTGCGGTTCAGATACTTTGAAAGAAGAGTCCCAATGCATGAGAATAGTTGATTATATAGACTTACTGGGGAGTTTTGGTTCCTTGATTACTCTCTGGTAGAACTGATTGAGTATAACATCTCTCTGGCAATGAAAATGTAGAAGATAGTATGTAAAATAACAGTTTGAAATAATGAAACCAAAAAGAAAAAGAAAGCATTTTCTTTTCATTTGAACTAACTTCTTAAAATTAGCCAAGTATTTATGTTTGTATTCATGGTTATAATAACAGTTAACTTTAAGTGATCACTACTTAGGTGGAAACATTTACTTTTTCTCAAAATATGAACTATCTTAATTAGTCCTAGTCAAATAAAAACTCTATAACCCATGCTCTTCTATGTTCGTATATATATCTTTGTATCTGCTCTTTCATTATACCTTATAGTTCCCTCACTTTGGAGATCATATGTATCTGGGATATCTGTTTTAGCATTGGTGTGTCTAACCTCGTAAGAAGAACATATTACATAGTTTTTCTGATATATTGAATTAGCAATCTGCATACTAGAAAGTTACAGGAGGTCTTCACAAACATTGTATTTTTTTTTTCTCTGTGGACACTCTTGACGTAAAAATGTCATCTTAATATTTCTCAAAAGGCATACTCTTGGCATTTTGGGTGACAATTCCGAATTGGATAGAGCTCTTTGCTCCCACTGAATGTCAGAGCATGACCAAAAGCACTTTCATGCATTTAAATGAACTTTAGTTGGGTACTACCACCAGTCTTTTTTTAATTGGATAAGAGATATTAAAAAGTGCTAGGCATAGTGGCTCATGCCTGTAATCCCAGCACTTTAGAAGACTGAGGAGGGAAAATCACTTGAGGCCAGGAGTTCAAGACCAGCCTGAGCAACACGGCAAGACCCTGTCTCTACAGAAAATTTAAAAATTGGCCAGGCATGGTGATGCACACCTATGTGGCCCAGATACTTGGGAGGCTAAGGTGGAAGGATCAATTGAGCCTGGGAGGTTGAAATTGTAGTGAGCTGTGATTGTGCTGCTGCACTCCAGCCTGGGTGACAGAGTGATGAGACCCTGTACCAAAAAAAAAAAGAATTGAGCCATACCATTTTGATGGAAAGCCATAAAAATAGTTACTCAGTCACATGATTTCCCATTTTTAAGGCCATGTTACATCTCCTAAGACTTGATGTCTCCTGAGCAAATCTGTTTATTTGAACATTGCAATTTGGGCAGAAACTATATGTAATCATACCACTAGCAAGGTGACATTGTGGGACCCATGTCTTATAGTATTCTATTGTCTACCCTAAGCAGTAATAATAGATTATTAGAAGGTGACTGTAAGAGGTTCTAGTAAAAGAATAGATTAGCATAATCTGTATTAGAACAGTGTTAATAGTTCTAATATTAATATTTATATTAATAGTTCTAATGTAGCTGTAACAGATTAATAGTAACAGCTACATTTACTGAAAACACTATATTCTAAGCAAAGACTGAGCCCTTCTGTGCTGTGATGATAATGTAGCTATGCTCTTATTATGCTCATTTTACAGATTAAGAAAATAAGAACTACCACACTATTGTTTTTTAGGACATAGTTAACAGTTTGCTATGAACACTTTTCAAAGAATGAGCTTCAGTGCATGAAAATTTATCACACACTAATTTCTCATTTTGCTACAGCGATTTCCTCTCAGAATGCAAACTTTTGCTATCCCATGAACCCTAAAGACGGCTCTCCTATAGCATCCACTTCATGTCTTCCACATAGTCATTGCTCAATATTTATTGGATTGGAATTGCTCAGTATTTATTGGATTATCTTAATATGAATAGAGCCCTCAGATGCCATTACCTTAATATAGATTCTTCCTGGTTAGGTAGAAATGATAAAGTAATATTCATTTTTATTCTCTAGGATATATAAGTAGCGTTTTTGAAACAATATTTATTTGTGCTTTAGCTAAAGATTATAGAGTGAATAATCAAAAAAAAAAAAAAGATGAGCAAGGAACACTTTTTTTCTTTTTCTTTTTTCCAGAACTGTCTGCAGTCGGCCAGATGTGATGCTAGCCATACAGAAGTATGGCCCACATAACAAATATAAAGAGCAATGTGAAAAGTATTAAATGGTGCTGCTATCATGATACTGTAAAAGCAGAGTGAAAGGTTAAAGAGGGTTGAGATCCCATCCTTGCTAACGTGGTGAAACCTCATCTCTACTAAAAATATAAAAAAATTAGCCGGGCATGGTGGCACGTGCCTGTAGTCCCAGCTACTCAGGAGGCTGAGACAGGAGACTTGCTTGAACCTGGGAGGTGGAGGTTGCAATGAGCTGAGATCGCGCCACTGCACTCCAGCCTAGGTGACAGGGTGAGACTTCATCTCAAAAAAAAAAAAAGAGGGTTGAGGTTAAGCTTGGGAGCCTGTTTTTCTGGGAATATACAGTAGAAATGTGATTTCCTTAAAAGAAATCTGCAACCAGGAGGCAAGGCTAAATCAGAGAAGGCCAACAGCTGCAGATCCTAATGACTGAGATGTTATTCCAGTGGAACCCAGTCAGAGGCAGGACTGCTCATAAGTGTGAAACTCATCTAACCTCCCAGTCATTGGCTTACCTCATGCATTATTTTCTTAATCTCTTCTTCCCATGCTTTCCCCTGAGATACTCCAGTTTCTGTTGCACACCTTTGCATGTGCTGTTTTGTGGAATTGAGAGTTCTGGTTAATTCTTGGACTTTCTGATGAGATGTTCTTGCTGCTCTTCCCTTGTAGACATACTGGATTTTTATCAGGTGTCAGCAACACCTGAGATTTTCATTTTGTCCTGGGGCTCTGTGCACTTTAACTGGAGCTGCCACAACTGACTGGGTATGTGTTGTCAGTCCTCCAGGCAAGCTCTGAGGGTTACACATTTCTGCTGCTCATATTTCTGTTTCTTTCTTCACCACTTAACCCAAGGTGCAAAAGTGCAAAGACAAGTTCATCAACAATTAGAATAACCTGCCCATGAATTCTTTCTAATGACTCATTTTTCTCAATCTAGTTTCTAATTTCATATTTGGCAGCTGCCACCTGGTGAATACATCTTAGCTAGAGGAGGAACTCATCACACCCAGTTTACTCACCTTTTGTCATTTTCCCTGGTTCCTCTCAGAGGAATGGTTAGCACACCTTGGTTTCAAAGTTGTCACTTGATCTGTTTTGTTGCTATTTAATTTCCTACAGATTCCTTTACAACACTCTTAAAAAAAAAAAAAAGAAAGAAAGAAAGAAAAAAAAACTAACATTTAACTTTATTTGGGGAAGATATTTTATATGTTGGAAAAGGATTTTGGGTCTGCTTTTATTGATTTTTTGGATCTGTTAACGTTGGTTAACACTTTTAATATTGCCAACATACTCATAATTTGCCTCAGTTCCGTAGGCCCCATGGTCAAGTACGTAGTGATCATACTGATTAAAGTGTAAGTGAACAAGGAAGGCAACATTGATTAGAGCGTCTCACCCGTAGACTTCTGATGAACTACTAAGGAATGATGAATGGAATTGTGATCTAAGCAAGGCATCCTCGGTTACAGAGAACTGTGCTTTAACATTTGGGGTCTCCTTGTCCTCAGAGAGTGCATGTCAGTAGGTTGATTCCAGAATAACACATGGCTCTGGGGTCTCCCAACCCCTGTCCCACAAATGTGCTGCAGATTCTTAGGATTCTCTTAGACGGTATGTTGTAATGTGTGGTCTGCAGAGAAAGTGCATCAAATTCTCCTTTGATACTTGATAAAAGTGGAGATTTCCCCAGCCACACCTCAGACCTACCCCTATCAGTATCATTGAGGAATTCATGGCTTGATAAGCTCTCCAGATAAATCCTTACACCTGTTAAAGTTTGATAAGTGCTATTCTAAGAAAGCGATTGGACTATAAAAAGCCCATCTGTAAGTAGTCTTATGGCCTGATCAGTGAAATTTTGGTAAGAAATTTAGCCAGTTACATAGGGCTTAGACTTCTGAATTACAGAGAAGGTCTCTCATGAACTGAACCGATTGATGTGCATGGCCCATGTTTGGAGCCTGAGCAAGGTCGTGGACCACTCACATTTCACTCAAAGTTGCCGTAAGAGATTAAGGCGCTTAGCATGTAAACATACTCCTTGAATTCTATAATGGACTGAGGTCCCCCATACAAGTGACTTAAGAGTCAGACCTAGACCACATCCCAGGGCCTCCAGCACTGCCTAGCATAAAGTTGTTGGGAAAAGTATGAGCTGTGAGTGCTGTTCCCACCGAGAAACCAGGAGCTCTGCCTCCTGTGCATACTGTTTCCTCATTAACTATACTAACAGAGTGGCAAGGGAAGGTAGCAAGGAATAGAATCACTTACACATTTTTCAGTTACATGTGCTTTTTCCTTATTGTGAATGTCGGAAATTGTGTTTATATCCAATAGGGAAAATGAAACCCTTTTATATGACTCCATTACTATCGCTAATAATCATCAGAGTTCCCGAATACAAATATTCTCATGCTAACAATATGTTTAAAACAGTGTCTCATATGCTTTTAGACATGTGTCGTTTTGTAGTATTTTATTTTAAAAGGTGTGTCAGGTTTAGAGAGCCAAGTCTGCATCAGGGAACTGAAACCGGTAGCCAGCAGTTTTATTTTTCAGGATTCTTCTCTTTCATAGTCCCATCTCTTTATATTTCTGTGCTGTATTCTGGGTAATGGCCTCATATCTATATTCCAGTCACTTAAGTCTCTATGCAGTTATGTGTAGTTTATATTTTCACCAATTTTTGATTTGGGTTTTTATTCTTTCTTTTGCATCTCTGATTTTTTTGTTTTTGTTTTGTTTGAGAGAGTCTCCCTCTCTTGCCCAGGCTGGAGTGCAGTAGTGCAATCTTGGCTCACTGCAACCTCTGCTTCCTGGGTTCAAGCGGTTCTCCTGCCTCAGCCTCCCAAGTAGTTGGGACTACAGGTGCACATCACCATGCCCAGCTAGACTTTTTGTATTTTTAGTAGAGATGGGGTTCCACCATATTGCCCAGGCTGGTCTCGGACTCCTGACCTCATGATCTGCCCGCCTCAGCCTACCAAAGTGCTGGGATTACAGATGTGAGCCACTGCACTCTGCCTGATTTTAAAAATATATTAAATGTCTACTTGAGATTTTTCTATTGTATAAGTTATTTTTTTCTTTTGAGACAGGATCTTGCTCTGTCGCAGGTCGGAGTGCAGTGGCAAAATCACAGCTCACTGTAGCCTTGACCTCCTGGGCCCAGGTGATCCTCCTACCTCAGCCTCCCAAGTAGCTGGGACCACAGGTGTAAGCCATCATGCCTGGTTAGTTTTTGTATTTTTGGTAGGGACATGGTTTCATCATGTTGCCCAGGCTGGTCTTGAATTCCTGGGCTCAACTGATTCACCTGCCATGGCCTCTTTCTTCACCTCTGTTTCTTTCTTCACTACTCAACCTAAGGTGTAAAAGCAGATAGACAAGTTCTGGGATTATAGGTGTGAGCCACTGCACCCAGCCTGTCTTTAATGCTTGAAGTACAATTTCTCCTATATTTGTAATGCTGACTCTACCATGTGCTATTTTGCTTCCTGATTAGGTTTGGAAAATGTGGCTTGAAATTCATCTTCAGTGAAGGTGGTTTTCCATGAGAGTCCCTTTTCCCCTATGTTGTAGATCTGCCTCTACCAAGTGCTTTTTAGTATGTCGCTGCCTGTGGTCATTCAGATTTCATCAGCATTAATATCTTGGCTTGGAGCTTCCACTCTACAGGAATAAATTTGGTCCTTGAGTGCCCAATGGCACAACTTTGGAATTTCCTTTTCTCATAGGTGGCCATTTTTACACTTACGGTTCCAGCCAGAAAGGAAGCTTCGTTGCCATTGTTCTGGACAGGTGGGCAGTTTTCAAGGCTTATGTTTGTAGATGATCAGTTCTTAGTAGCTCCTGGCTTTAAGCCAGTAGCTCAGCACAGGGCCTGCAGCCAGGATTCCTTTCTCGTTAGATAATTCACCCAGCTGTTCTGTTTCTGATATCCCCATGAGCCATTCTGTCTCAGCCCTGCTCACCAGAGGACTTAGAGTTCCCTCCCCTTTAGGTTACTTGGGAATTTCTCTTACTTCTTTAAAGCTTACCTATGTATTTTATTTTATTTTATTTTATTTTATTTATTTATTTATTTTTTTTAGAGAGAGAAAGAAGTAGAATAAAAGAGAAAAAAGAAAGAGAAAGAGAGAGAGAGAATGAAAATCTTGCTCTATTGCTCAGGATTTCATTTAAATCTGTAAAATGCTTATGCAATTACTAAAAAGTGATTTATTTCCTATTATGTGATCACTTTTAGAATAGGTATAATATTGAAAAAATATATGTTTT